>OX345640.1:8445587-8526170 GCA_947044365.1 Petrosia ficiformis | reverse complement strand
AATCAGTGGACGAGTTGTAGTCATCGTTCAACTGTGCGAGGACCTCCAAGACTTCCTTCCTACACGAAAACAGAATGGCTGTATAACAACACATGTATCTGAATTGCCCCATCAGAAGTCTGATTGTCAGACTAAAAAAAAAAACAACAAACAAATACTTACCACGATAGCCAACGTCCTTTGGCTTTTAGTTCCTCCCAGGACTTATCTCTGTTGAGCTCTGCCTCCTTTTGGAAGACACTGATGTACCTGTGGAGATTTTGTAACTGTGTTGTTTTCTCTCCTTTGTCGGCATATTTTACTGCCCGTACGAGTGCCTGACAGTAACAACACAGTGTTCCCGGAGTGGAGTTTTTTTCCTCTCTCATGAATAGCAGGAATTTGTCTAGCAAGGCTTTGTTCAGAACGAGGCCAAATTGTAAAGTTTCCTCTGTTCTTTTGCAGTACTCAAAAAAATCTTTGGAAAGGAATAGAGAAAGAAGGATATTAATGTGGGGGTTATACAACAGGCTTCTAAAATTCTAAAAAATGCTAAAAACAATTCAAAGCTCACAGAGTATCTGTTCTTTGGTTTTGTTTAACGTTATACTACTCAGAGGCTTTCCTTTCCTCTCGTGATTGAAAGGAGCTGCATAGAAAGTGTCCAGTCCTTCGATCTCTTTCATGAGGTTCTCGGGCAATGGAGGAGTACCCTTGCGGCCTCTCGTGCTGCCTTTTGTAGATGCTTGTTTAATTGAAGTTTCTACATCAGAAATCCAAGGCACTACTTCCATATCATTAATTGCAGTGTGACTTCCGTCGTCTTCGCTGATCACCATGTGTGGTCCTGGTGGATGTTTTTGGATGGGAGACGAATGTGTGACGGTCTCTGAGTCCGAAATGACTTCAACTGCAAGGCTTTGGTCTTCCCGGAGTGAATTGCCCTCGGATACGATGTCTGCCTGCTCAATATCAGTACCAGTTGTGTTCATGTTTTCTGTTGTGTGATCAGGAGCAGTGTGGAGGGGTTCTTTCGTTACATTTTGTTGCAAGCTGGCAACAGATACCCCTCTGCTTTTGAGAATGGCTTCAATGTATCTTTCTGCACTGTTTTTGTCCATCAGTACGCACCTGTTAGTGCTTGACGATATGATCTTTTCTTTTCTCAGAATTGAAATTTCTGCTGGCAGTGCTAGGCATGTGGCAATGCCCATCTTCATTCTCCTGCGACTCAAGGTACTGTTGTCATATAGTTCCAGCAACTTGAACCTTTTGATCAGCTCTCCACAAGGTATGAGGTGTATGTCGTCTCTCCTTATGCCTTGGAAAATCTGTTTGTGGACTACAACATCGACGGGTTCATCTGGTAAGTCAGACATTATCACACACACAGTATTCTTCACATTTTTTTCTCTCTCACTCTGCTCTGTCCTTCCCCTGTATTTATGTTGAACTGTTCTGACCTCATGCTTTCTTAGAACCCATGAATCATGTACCTGCACTTTTTGATGTTGACAAGATGGATGCGATGTCATTGCACTTTAGAACCCACCAGTCATATCATGCACTTTTTGATGTTGTCAAGAAGGATGCGATGTCATTCAAATTTTTATTTTCTCAAGTTTTCAGCCAGGAATACAACTATTAGTTTTGGGTGAGCTTTTCCATTCAGTTAACTGTCACTGTCACAGAATGTTTTTGTGTGTGTGAAGACCATTTTTTTGCGTGAAGATGTTATGTCCCTAAACCCTAAACCCTAACCCTAAACCCTAAACCCTAAACCCTAAACCCTTGACCCTAGACCCTAAGCCACACCCCCTAACCCCACCCTTGACCCTAGACCCTAAGCCACACCCCCTAACCCCACCCTTGACCCTAGACCCTAAGCCACACCCCCTAACCCCACCCTTGACCCTAGACCCTAAGCCACACCCCCTAACCCCACCCTTGACCCTAGACCCTAAGCCACACCCCCTAACCCCACCCTTGACCCTAGACCCTAAGCCACACCCCCTAACCCCACCCTTGACCCTAGACCCTAAGCCACACCCCCTAACCCCACCCTTGACCCTAGACCCTAAGCCACACCCCCTAACCCCACCCTTGACCCTAGACCCTAAGCCACACCCCCTAACCCCACCCTTGACCCTAGACCCTAAGCCACACCCCCTAACCCCACCCTTGACCCTAGACCCTAAGCCACACCCCCTAACCCCACCCTTGACCCTAGACCCTAAGCCACACCCCCTAACCCCACCCTTGACCCTAGACCCTAAGCCACACCCCCTAACCCCACCCTTGACCCTAGACCCTAAGCCACACCCCCTAACCCCACCCTTGACCCTAGACCCTAAGCCACACCCCCTAACCCCACCCTTGACCCTAGACCCTAAGCCACACCCCCTAACCCCACCCTTGACCCTAGACCCTAAGCCACACCCCCTAACCCCACCCTTGACCCTAGACCCTAAGCCACACCCCCTAACCCCACCCTTGACCCTAGACCCTAAGCCACACCCCCTAACCCCACCCTTGACCCTAGACCCTAAGCCACACCCCCTAACCCCACCCTTGACCCTAGACCCTAAGCCACACCCCCTAACCCCACCCTTGACCCTAGACCCTAAGCCACACCCCCTAACCCCACCCTTGACCCTAGACCCTAAGCCACACCCCCTAACCCCACCCTTGACCCTAGACCCTAAGCCACACCCCCTAACCCCACCCTTGACCCTAGACCCTAAGCCACACCCCCTAACCCCACCCTTGACCCTAGACCCTAAGCCACACCCCCTAACCCCACCCTTGACCCTAGACCCTAAGCCACACCCCCTAACCCCACCCTTGACCCTAGACCCTAAGCCACACCCCCTAACCCCACCCTTGACCCTAGACCCTAAGCCACACCCCCTAACCCCACCCTTGACCCTAGACCCTAAGCCACACCCCCTAACCCCACCCTTGACCCTAGACCCTAAGCCACACCCCCTAACCCCACCCTTGACCCTAGACCCTAAGCCACACCCCCTAACCCCACCCTTGACCCTAGACCCTAAGCCACACCCCCTAACCCCACCCTTGACCCTAGACCCTAAGCCACACCCCCTAACCCCACCCTTGACCCTAGACCCTAAGCCACACCCCCTAACCCCACCCTTGACCCTAGACCCTAAGCCACACCCCCTAACCCCACCCTTGACCCTAGACCCTAAGCCACACCCCCTAACCCCACCCTTGACCCTAGACCCTAAGCCACACCCCCTAACCCCACCCTTGACCCTAGACCCTAAGCCACACCCCCTAACCCCACCCTTGACCCTAGACCCTAAGCCACACCCCCTAACCCCACCCTTGACCCTAGACCCTAAGCCACACCCCCTAACCCCACCCTTGACCCTAGACCCTAAGCCACACCCCCTAACCCCACCCTTGACCCTAGACCCTAAGCCACACCCCCTAACCCCACCCTTGACCCTAGACCCTAAGCCACACCCCCTAACCCCACCCTTGACCCTAGACCCTAAGCCACACCCCCTAACCCCACCCTTGACCCTAGACCCTAAGCCACACCCCCTAACCCCACCCTTGACCCTAGACCCTAAGCCACACCCCCTAACCCCACCCTTGACCCTAGACCCTAAGCCACACCCCCTAACCCCACCCTTGACCCTAGACCCTAAGCCACACCCCCTAACCCCACCCTTGACCCTAGACCCTAAGCCACACCCCCTAACCCCACCCTTGACCCTAGACCCTAAGCCACACCCCCTAACCCCACCCTTGACCCTAGACCCTAAGCCACACCCCCTAACCCCACCCTTGACCCTAGACCCTAAGCCACACCCCCTAACCCCACCCTTGACCCTAGACCCTAAGCCACACCCCCTAACCCCACCCTTGACCCTAGACCCTAAGCCACACCCCCTAACCCCACCCTTGACCCTAGACCCTAAGCCACACCCCCTAACCCCACCCTTGACCCTAGACCCTAAGCCACACCCCCTAACCCCACCCTTGACCCTAGACCCTAAGCCACACCCCCTAACCCCACCCTTGACCCTAGACCCTAAGCCACACCCCCTAACCCCACCCTTGACCCTAGACCCTAAGCCACACCCCCTAACCCCACCCTTGACCCTAGACCCTAAGCCACACCCCCTAACCCCACCCTTGACCCTAGACCCTAAGCCACACCCCCTAACCCCACCCTTGACCCTAGACCCTAAGCCACACCCCCTAACCCCACCCTTGACCCTAGACCCTAAGCCACACCCCCTAACCCCACCCTTGACCCTAGACCCTAAGCCACACCCCCTAACCCCACCCTTGACCCTAGACCCTAAGCCACACCCCCTAACCCCACCCTTGACCCTAGACCCTAAGCCACACCCCCTAACCCCACCCTTGACCCTAGACCCTAAGCCACACCCCCTAACCCCACCCTTGACCCTAGACCCTAAGCCACACCCCCTAACCCCACCCTTGACCCTAGACCCTAAGCCACACCCCCTAACCCCACCCTTGACCCTAGACCCTAAGCCACACCCCCTAACCCCACCCTTGACCCTAGACCCTAAGCCACACCCCCTAACCCCACCCTTGACCCTAGACCCTAAGCCACACCCCCTAACCCCACCCTTGACCCTAGACCCTAAGCCACACCCCCTAACCCCACCCTTGACCCTAGACCCTAAGCCACACCCCCTAACCCCACCCTTGACCCTAGACCCTAAGCCACACCCCCTAACCCCACCCTTGACCCTAGACCCTAAGCCACACCCCCTAACCCCACCCTTGACCCTAGACCCTAAGCCACACCCCCTAACCCCACCCTTGACCCTAGACCCTAAGCCACACCCCCTAACCCCACCCTTGACCCTAGACCCTAAGCCACACCCCCTAACCCCACCCTTGACCCTAGACCCTAAGCCACACCCCCTAACCCCACCCTTGACCCTAGACCCTAAGCCACACCCCCTAACCCCACCCTTGACCCTAGACCCTAAGCCACACCCCCTAACCCCACCCTTGACCCTAGACCCTAAGCCACACCCCCTAACCCCACCCTTGACCCTAGACCCTAAGCCACACCCCCTAACCCCATACTTGATGTTTTACTACTTTGCCATTAACATTGCTATCAAATAGCATTATAATTTGCGTTTTAATCGCATTATAACACAATATAATTGCAATGAAATTGCGATATAATTGTTAAGAATGAGTTCAGAAAGTGTTAACAATGCATTATAATTGCAATGTAATTACGTTATGATCTCATTTAAAAGTGTTAAGGTGTTACAATTTTGTCAAAATTGCATTAACATGGTTCAAAATGTGTTAAAGTTGTTTTTAAAAAGTTTATAATCGTGTTTAAAAAGCATGGAAACATTTAAAGAATGCCCATCTTCCATTCACAGATGTTGGATGCAGAGGTACTTGTGTGCCTATCGGTTGGGTTGAAGTGGAGTAAGTTCTGCTTGGAGAGTTGCTTTTTACCTATATCATTGCTAAGCCATCAACTGCTAATTATTATGGGTGTGGTTTCACCTTTCAACAGCCTTCCATGCTGTAGTTATATAAACATTTTCTAAAACCCTAATTTATTAATAGTTATAGTTTGGGGTTTTACATCCTGTCATTCACCACACCCATTAAATTCATTTGAACACATGTTAGATTTGGGGGTTTTGGGGTCGTATTGTGATCCTCGAATGCCACCCAGAATACAACCATGGACACTAAATTTTGCACAGGACAATTCACGTCGGAGTCCTCTATTTGTGGTGCAATTTTCGTTATGTGTTCTCAACCCTATACCCCAAGCCACACCCCAAACCCCACCCTTGACCCTAGACCCCAAGCCACACCCCCCAACCCCACCCTTGACCCTAGACCCCAAGCCACACCCCCCAACCCCACCCTTGACCCTAGAACCCAAGCCACACCCCCCAACCCCACCCTTGACCCTAGACACCAAGCCACACCCCCCAACCCCACCCTTGACCCTAGACCTCAAGCCACACCCCCCAACCCCACTCTTGACCTTAGACCCCAAGCCACACCCCCCAACCCCATACTTGATGCTTTACTAACCTGCCATTAACATTGCTTTAAATAGCATTATAATTTGCGTTTTAATTGCATCATAAACACAATATAATGAAAATGAAATTGCGATATAATTGTGTTAGGAATGAGTTAGGAAAGTTTTAACAATGCATTGTAATTGCAATGTAATTACGTTATAAGCGCATTAACAATGCATTATAAATTGCGTTACAATTGCATTAAGATGCGTTTAAAATGCATTACAATCGCATTAAGAATAATTATGATAAAAAGTGTGTTGTAGTTGAATTCACATTGCGTTAAAATTGAGTTAAAAATGTTAAAGATGTGCAAAAACTGTATTGTAATCGTGTTAAGAGTGGTGTTAAGAAAGTGTTCAAGTTACTATCATAGTTTGAATTACAAGTGCAGTAATATGGGTTCAATCGATATTTCTGAGACAAGAAGGCTTATCAGCATTTCCTTAGCAATTTTTAATTATAACAATCTCATCTTCAAAAATAACCACAAAATTTTACAAGCCAAAGGACATTATTATCTAACTCTAGGAACAGTTACTGCTCAATCTGAAATGATACATTTTGCAATGAAAAATCAGTACAAAGGCTATAGTTCAGGGTAAAAATTCAAATTTTGATAGAATATTAAAACGCTCACGGTTCAAACACATAATATTATTGAACAAAACAACATTGGAAACATATTAAGGACATTATTATCTAACTCTAGGAACAGTTACTGCTCAATCTGAAATGATACATTTTGCAATGAAAAATCAGTACAAAGGCTATAGTTCAGGGTAAAAATTCAAATTTTGATAGAATATTAAAACGCTCACGGTTCAAACACATAATATTATTGAACAAAACAACATTGGAAACATATTAAGGACATCATTATCTAACTCTAGGAACAGTTTCGGCTCAATCTCAAATAATTCATTTTGCAATAAAAAATCAGTACAAAGGCTATAGTTCAGGGTAAAAAGTCAAATTATGATAGAATTTTCTTCCCTTCGGAGATGTTGGCTGCACAGGTGCTTGTGTGACAATCGGTTGGTTTGAAGTGTTGGAAGTTCTACAGATGTTGGATGCACAGGTACTTGTGTGCCTGCCTATGAGTTAGGTTGAAGTGTTGGAAATTCTGCTGTTGGAAGAGTTGTGCTAACACACAGTATGCTATACCATCTTTCACACAAGTTGGCCACCCAGGTACTTGTGTGACTGCCTATCAGATGGGTTGAAGGGTTGGAAGTTCTGCTAAGAGTGGTGCGCACACTGTGTGTGAGTACCATCTCCCCTTCAGAAATGTTGGCTGTACAGGTACTCCAGTGTCTATCGGTTGGTTTGATGTGTTGGGAGAGATTTGCTGCTAACTCACTGTATGTTAGTGCCATCTTCCCTTCAGAAATGTTGGATGCAGTGTACCTATCGGTTAGGTTGAAGTGTTGGAAATTCTGCTGCTGGAAGAATTGTGCTAACACACAGTATGCTATACCATCTTTCACACAAGTTGGCCACCCAGGTACTTGTGTGCCTGCCTATCGGTTGGTTTGAAGTGTTGGAAGTTCTGGAGGGAGAGAGTTGTTTAGACCGTTGTGTGTCGGACTATCATCCATCCAGAGATGTTGGCTTCCTTGTGTGCCTACCGGTTGAATTTGTTGTAAACACAGTTGTCACAAGTGGAGATAGTACTATATTATAGAGGTGTAGGTTCAGACTAAATTGTTGTTCATATAGTCTGTCAGAGTATGTTGGGAGTTGTGTTGTGTTTCCTCTTGTGTGTAAGTATTCTTCCCTTCGGAGATGTTGGCTGTACAGGTTCTTATGCGCCTATCGGTTGGGTTGAAGTGTTGGAAGTTCTACGGATGTTGGATGCACAGATACTAGTGTGCCTATCGGTTGGGTTGAAGTGTTGGAAGTTCTGCGGATGTTGGATGCAAAGGTAGTTGTGTGCCTATCAGTTGGGTTGAAGTGTTGGAAGTTCTACGGATGTTGGATGCACAGGTACTAGTGTGCCAATCGATTGGGTTGAAGTGTTGGAAGTTCTGCGGATGTTGGATGCACAGGTAGTTGTGTGCCTATCAGTTGGGTTGAAGTGTTGGAAGTTCTACGGATTTTGGATGCACAGGTACTAGTGTGCCAATCGGTTGGGTTGAAGTGTTGGAAGGTTCTACGGATGTTGGATGCACAGGTACCAGTGTGCCAATCGGTTGGGTTGAAGTGTTGGAAGTTCTACGCATGTTGGATGCACAGGTACTAGTGTGCCAATCGGTTGGGTTGAAGTGTTGGAAGTTCTGCGGATGTTGCATGTATAGGTACTTGTGTGCCTATCAGTTGGGTTGAAGTGTTGGAAGTCCTGTGGATGTTGGATGCACAGGTACTTGTGTGCCTATCAGTTGGGTTGAAGTGTTGGAACTTCCAAGGATGTTGGATGCACTGGTACTCCAGTGTCTATCGGTTGGTTTGATGTGTTGGGAGAGATTTGCTGCTAACACACTGTATGTTAGTACCATCTTCCCTTCAGAAATGTTGGCTGCACAGGTACTCCAGTGTCTATCGGTTGGTTTGATGTGTTGGGAGAGTTGTGCTAACACACTGTATATTAGTGCCATCTTCCCTTCAGAGATGTTGGATGCACAGGTACTTGTGTGCCTATCGGTTGGGTTGAAGTGTAGGAAGTTCTGCCGGGAGAGTTGTGCTAACACACTGTATGTTAGTACCATCTTCCCTCAGACAATTTGGCTGCACAGGTACTTAGTGTGCGTATCGATTGGTTTGAAGTGTTGGAAGTTCTGGAGGGGGAGTGTTGTTTAGACAATTGGGTGGGTGTAGGTACTATTATCCATCCAGAGATGTTGGCTTCCTTGTGTGCCATCTTCCCTTCACACAAGTTGGCTGCACAAGTACTACTTGTGTGCCTGCCTATCGGTTGGTTTGAAGTGTTGGAAGTTCTGGAGGGAGAGCGTTGTTTAGACCGTTGTGTGTCGGACTATCATCCATCCAGATATGTTGGCTTCCTTGTGTGCCTACCGGTTGGATTTGTTGTAAACACAGTTGTCACAAGTGGAGATAGTACTATATTATAGAGGTGTAGGTTCAGACTAAATTATTGTTCATATAGTCTGTCAGAGTATGTTGGGAGTTGTGTTGGGCAAGTTGTGTTTCCACTTGTGTGTAAGTATTCTTCCCTTCGGAGATGTTGGCTGCACAGGTTCTTGTGTGCCTATCGGTTGGGTTGAAGTGTTGGAAGTTGTACGGATGATGGATGCACAGGTACTAGTGTGCCTATCAGTTGGGTTGAAGTGTTGGAAGTTGTACGTATGTTGGATGCACAGGTACTTGTGTGCCTGCCTATCGGTTGGGTTGAAGAGTTGGAAGTTCGGCGGATGTTGGATGCACAGGTACTTGTGTGCCTATCGGTTGCGATGAAGTGTTCGAAGTTCTGCGCATGTTGGCCACACAGGTACTTTATTGCCTGCCTATCGGTTGGGTTGAAGAGTTGGAAGTTCGGCGGATGTTGGATGCACAGGTACTTGTGTGCCTATCGGATGGGATGAAGTGTTCGAAGTTCTGCGCATGTTGGCCACACAGGTACTTTTGTGCCTGCCTATCAGTTGGGTTGAAGTGTTGGAAGTTCTGGGGATGTTGGATGCACAGGTACTTGTGTGCCTATCGATTGGGTTGAAGTGTTGGAAGTTCTGTGCATGTTGGATGCACAGGTACTTGTGTGCATCTCGGTTGGATGAAGTGTTCGAGGTTCTGCTGCTGGATGAAAGAGTTGTGCTACACACAGTATGCTATACCATCTTTCAGACAAGTTGGCCACCCTGGTACTTCTGTGCCTCCCTATTGGTTGTGTTGAAGTGCTGGAAGTTCTGCGGAAGTTGGATGCACAGGTACTTGTGTACCTATCGGTTGGGTTGAAGTGTTGGAAGTTCTGCGGATGTTGGATGCACAGGTACTTGTGTGCCTGCCTATGAGTTAGGTTGAAGTGTTGGAAATTCGGCTGTTGGAAGAGTTGTGCTAACACACAGTATGCTATACCATCTTTCACACAAGTTGGCCACCCAGGTACTTGAGTGACTGCCTATCAGATGGGTTGAAGGGTTGGAAGTTCTGCTAAGAGTGGTGCGCACACTGTGTGTGAGTACCATCTCCCCTTCAGAAATGTTGGCTGTACAGGTACTCCAGTGTCTATCGGTTGGTTTGATGTGTTGGGAGAGATTTGCTGCTAACTCACTGTATGTTAGTGCCATCTTCCCTTCAGAAATGTTGGATGCAGTGTACCTATCGGTTAGGTTGAAGTGTTGGAAATTCTGCTGCTGGAAGAATTGTGCTAACACACAGTATGCTATACCATCTTTCACACAAGTTGGCCACCCAGGTACTTGTGTGCCTGCCTATCTATCGGTTGGTTTGAAGTGTTGGAAGTTATGGAGGGAGAGCGTTGTTTAGACCGTTGTGTGTCGGACTATCATCCATCCAGAGATGTTGGATTTATTGTGTGCCTACCGGTTGGTTTTGTTGTAAACACAGTTGTCACAAGTGGAGGTAGTACTATATTATAGAGGTGTAGGTTCAGACTAAATTGTTGTTCATATAGTCTGACAGAGTATGTTGGGAGTTGTGTTGCGCAAGTTGTGTTTCCACTTGTGTGTAAGTATTCTTCCCTTCGGAGATGTTGGCTGTACAGGTTCTTGTGCGCCTATCGGTTGGGTTGAAGTGTTGGAAGTTCTACGGATGTTGGATGCACAGGTACTAGTGTGCCAATCGGCTGGGTTGAAGTACTGGAAGTTCTACGGATGTTGGATGCACAGGTACTAGTGTGCCAATCGGTTGGGTTGAAGTGTTGGAAGTTCTGCGGATGTTGGATGTACAGGTAGTTGTGTGCCTATCAGTTGGGTTGAAGTGTTGGAAGTTCTACGGATGTTGGATGCACAGGTACTAGTGTGCCGTTCGGTTGGGTTGAAGTGTTGGAAGGTTCTGCGGATGTTGGATGCACAGGTACTAGTGTGCCTATCGGTTGGGTTGAAGTGTTGGAAGTTCTACGGATGTTGGATGCACAGGTACTAGTGTGCCAATCGGTTGGGTTGAAGTGTTGGATGCACAGGTACCAGTGTGCCAATCGGTTGGGTTGAAGTGTTGGGAGAGTTGTGCTAACACACTGTATGTTAGTGCCATCTTCCCTTCAGAGATGTTGGATGCACAGGTACTTGTGTGCGTATCGATTGGTTTGAAGTGTTGGAAGTTCTGGAGGGGGAGTGTTGTTTAGACAATTGGGTGGGTGTAGGTACTATTATCCATCCAGAGATGTTGGCTTCCTTGTGTGCCATCTTCCCTTCAGACAAGTTGGCAGCACACACTTTGATCAAAAACACTGCAGAATCATAATAAGGACATCATTACGAAACTCTAGGAACAGTTTTAAGAAAATGTTTTTCTAGTCAAAAATTAAGTACCAAAGGCTATTTCAACAGAATACTAAAACGCTCATTGTTCCTACAAACAACTTTTTTGATGAAAAATACTGTAGAATCATAACAAGGACATCACTATCTAACTCTAGGAACAGGTTTAGGAAAATGTTTTTCCAGTCAAAAATTAAGTACCAAAGGCTATAGTTCATGGTTCAAAGTGAATTTCAAGAGAATACTAAAACGCTCATGGTTCCTAAAAACAACATTTTTGATCAACAATACTGTAGAATCATAATAAGGACATCACTATCTAACTCTAGGAACAGTTTTAGAAAAAACTTTTCCAGTCAAAAATTAAGTACCAAAGGCTATAGTTTATGGTTTAAAGTGAATTTCAAGAGAATAGTAAAACGCTCATGGTTCCTACAAGCAACATTTTTGATCAAAAACACTGCAGAATCATTATAAACACATCATTATGGAACTCTAGGAACAGTTTTAGGAAAATGTTTTTCTAGTCAAAAATTAAGTACCAAAGGCTATAGTTCATGGTTCAAAGTGAATTTCAACAGAATACTAAAACGCTCGTGGTTCCTAAAAACAACATTTTTGATCAACAATACTGTAGAATCATAACAAGGACATCACTATCTAACTCTAGGAACAGTTTTAGAAACAAATTTTTCCAGTCAAAAATTAAGTACCAAAGGCTATAGTTCCATGGTTCAAAGTGATTTCAACAGAATACTAAAACGCTCATGGTTCCTACTAACAACATTTTTGATGAAAAATACTGTAGAATCATAACAAGGACATCACTATCTAACTCTAGGAACAGTTTTAGGAAAATGTTTTGCTAGTCAAAAATTAAGTACCAAAGGCTATAGTTCATGGTTCAAAGTGAATTTCAAGACAATACTAAAACGCTCATGGTTCCTACAAGCAACATTTTTGATCAAAAACACTGCAGAATCATAATAAGGACATCATTACGAAACTCTAGGAACAGTTTTAGGAAAATGTTTTTCCAGTCAAAAATTAAGTACCAAAGGCTATAGTTCATGGTTCAAAGTGAATTTCAAGACAATAGTAAAACGCTCATTGTTCCTACAAACAACATTTTTGATGAAAAATACTGTAGAATCATAACAAGGACATCACTATCTAACTCTAGGAACAGTTTTAGGAAAATGTTTTGCCAGTCAAAAATTAAGTACCAAAGGCTATAGTTCATGCTTCAAAGTGAATTTCAAGACAATACTAAAACGCTCATTGTTCCTACAAACAACATTTTTGATGAAAAATACTGTAGAATCATAACAAGGACATCACTATCTAACTCTAGGAACAGTTTTAGCAAAATGTTTTTCCAGTCAAAAATGAAGTACCAAAGGCTATAGTTCATGGTTCAAAGTGAATTTCAAGACAATACTAAAACGCTCATTGTTCCTACAAACAACATTTTTGATGAAAAATACTGTAGAATCATAACAAGGACATCACTATCTAACTCTAGGAACAGTTTTAGCAAAATGTTTTTCCAGTCAAAAATGAAGTACCAAAGGCTATAGTTCATGGTTCAAAGTGAATTTCAAGACAATACTAAAACGCTCATTGTTCCTACAAACAACATTTTTGATCAAAAATACAGTAGAATCATAACAATTCAGTGCTAGTAAAACAGCTACCATTATCAGATACAATAGTCTGTGGAATTCCGAATCTTGAAAAAGTAGAACGCAAACATTGAATGGTAATTGTAGATGTTGATGTCGATGTTCGAAATATCTCTACCCATTTAGAATGTGCATCTATAATCACTAAAAACATTGAATTCATAAATGGTCCTGCGTAATCTACATGTAACCTACTCCATGGGGTAGTAGGCCATTTCCATGGTTGTAATGGTGCTAACGGAACATTAGACTGAATTTCCTGACATTTATTACAATTTTTTTTACAACACACTCTATATCATCATCAATTTTAGGCCACCACACATACATTCTAGCTAGATTTTTCATCCTGTTGATTCCAGAGTGTCCCTGATGCAACTCTGATAATAATTGTCTTCTCCCAGGCGAAGGAATGACTACTTTAGAACCACACAATATACATCCATTTAAGGTTGATAGTTCAGTTTTACGAATACTAAATGGCTTCAATTCTTCTGAGCAATTATCAGGCCATCCCTGTTGTATATATCTGTATACTCTGGATAAAAGAGTGTCCTTTTCAGTCCAAACTTTTATATTATCTGCAGTAATAGGAAAATTTTCCATAGCTTCCATAAGAAATACTAACTCCATTGGGGTATTCTCCTCCTCTTCAATAGTAGGAACTGGGAGTCTACTTAATGCATCGGCATTACAGTGCTTGTGTGTTGGTCGAAATATTATCTGGTACTCGTAATTGGACAAGGTTAATGCCCACCTTAAAATTCTCCCTGATGCTTGTGCCGGTACTGCCTGTTTTTCCTTGAACAACGATTTTAGTGGTAAGTTATCGGTATAAATGGTGAAAGGGTGTCCAAAAAGATACGAATGAAATTTCTTCACTCCAAAAATACACGCTAGGCCCTCTCTCTCTAATTGCGAATAATTTTTTTCAGCATTACTCAAAGTTCTAGAAACAAATCCTATTGGTCTCTCGGTACCATCATGGAAGCGATGAGCGAGAACGGCTCCAATACCATAAGGGGATGCATCACACGATAATGTTAACTCTAATGACGGGTTGTAGTGTACTAGTAAGTTTGAAGACAATAATAGGTCTTTAGATTTTCAAAATGCTGCTTCTTCTTTATCTGACCAGTTCCATGAGGTATTCTTACGTAATAATCTATAGAGAGGAAAAAAACTATGTGAGAGGTTAGGTAAAAATCTACTGTAATAGGTTAATAGTCCAAGGTAAGATTTTAACTGCGTTAGGTTCTTTGGGCTTGGTGCTTCTTGTAATGCTTCAATTTTCTCTTTAATGGGGTGTAACCCGTTTGCATCAATTATGTGCCCGAGGTAAGTGACAGAGTCTGTCATAAATTCACACTTCTGCTTCTTCAAAAACAATCCAGTCTCTTCAAATCTTCTTAGTACTTCCTCTAATGACCGTAAGTGCTCATCATCCGTTTTCCCCGTAATAAGAACATCGTCCAGGTAAACAATGACACCAGTAATATCCTTTAGAAGGCCTTCCATCACTCTTTGGAATATTGCTGGTGCTGATGAAATACCGAATGGTAACCTCAAATACTTAAACAGTCCCCTGTGGGTATTGATGACTGTATACTCTTGTGATGATTCATCAAGTTCAATTTGCTGATAAGCCTGGCTCATATCTAACTTCGAAAATAATTTACCTCCTCCTAGTGTGGCAAAGAGGTCCTCTATTTTGGGAATAGGGTAATGGTCTAATTTTGACACGGGATTAATAGTTACCTTAAAATCTCCACAAATTCTGACGCTACGATCTTGTTTAAGTAATGGAACAATAGGCGTAGCCCACTCCGAAAATTGTACTGGTTGTAAAATTCCTTGTGAGACAAGCCTTTCCAACTCTTCTTAATTGCACACCCTCATCGAATAGGGTACAGGGCGGGGTTTAAAAAACTTGGGTTTAGCTCCTGCATCCACATGGATCTTTGCCTTATATCCTTGTAACTTTCCTAACCCTTCCTGAAATACTTTTTGATGTTGTAGCAACACATCCTGTAAACTTCCTTTCCTAGTGTAGTTAATACTTTTCCAGTCTAGTCGTATGGATTTAAGCCAATTACGACCAAATAAGCTTGGTCCCTCTCCTTCAATAACTAACAGTGGTAAATCGACAGTTTGATTATTATATACTACAGTGACATCTATACTTCCTAATGTCTTAATCTGTTCTCCCGAGTATGTTCGTAGAGTTGTATCCGACTTCTTTAATTGCCTCCCTGGCCATAACTTGTTAAATGTATCAGCTGATATTAGTGAAACTGACGCTCCTGTATCTAATTCCATACTAGTCAGTTTATTATCCATTTTTACAGTAACTTCTATAGGATTGGCATCCTTACTTAATTGATTTACTATGTGTTCACTAGTTCTCTCCTTTTCCTGTTTGATGTGTTTGATAAATGGCTTGGGGTTTTTACACTTCTTTAAGGGCTGTCCTCTCATCCTTTGAAAACTGTTTTTGCAGGACTTCTGAATGTGGCCTATTTTACCACAATTAAAACATTTGGCTGTTCTAAATTTACATCTGTCTGGAGGGTGGTCTTTCCCACACCTGAAACAACGGATACCGGTAAGTTTGTGCACTTGTATCGGTTCTTGCATTTGCAACTCGTCAACATTTTTCTTTGCAGCTTCCATGCTCACAGCTATGTCAAGAGCAGTTTCAAAGGTAAGTACTTTTTCAGATAGTAGACGGCGCTGGATACTGTCGTCACTTACTCCACATACTAAACGATCTCTAAGCAAGTCGTTTAATGTATTACCGAAATTACAATGCTTTGCAATAGAACGTAATTCTGCTACAAATTTGGTTATGCTCTCTCCTGATTGCCTGATCCTTGTGTGAAATTTATATCGTTGTACAATCTCTGATGGAGCTGGGTTGTAGTGGTCAGTTAAAACTTTTACTAATTCATCGAAAGTCTTGTCTCCCGGCTTCTCTGGCGCGATGAGACTTGACAACAACTAGTAGGGTGCTGGTCCTATGACCGACAGTAACACAGAACGCTTTTTATTCCCATCCGTGATGCCGTTTGCATCTAAAAAGTGTCCCAGTCTCTCCACATATAGTACCCAACTTTCTACTGTGGAGTCAAACTCCCCCACTCGTCCGAGTAAAGATCCTGCCATTATCCCTCTTCGTCGCCAATGTTATATTCTCGCGCCATAATATACAATTAGAACGGTATATAACTACAACAACAATAACTAAAACTACAAATACAACTGGAAATGAACATACAAAACACACTATTATATACCCAATCGAATCCATATAAATAATAATAATAAGTCCATAGTTCAAAGTTCACATTATACATTACAGCGTGTCGATTGGTTTGAAGTGTTGGAAGTTCTGGAGGGGGAGTGTTGTTTAGACAATTGGGTGGGTGTAGGTACTATCATCCATCCAGAGATGTTGGCTTCCTTACGTGCCATCTTCCCTTCAGACAAGCTGGCTGCACAGGTACTTCTTGTGTGCCTGCCTATCGGTTGGTTTGAAGTGTTGGAAGTTCTGGCGGGAGAGCGTTGTTTAGACCGTTGTGTGTCGGACTATCATCCATCCAGAGATGTTGGCTTCCTTGTGTGCCCGCCGGTTGGTTTTGTTGTAAACACAGTTGTCACAAGTGGAGGAAGTGCTATATTATAGAGGTGTAGGTTCAGACTAAATTATTGTTCATATAGTCTGTCAGATTATGTTGGGAGTTGTGTTGGGCAAGTTGTGTTTACACTTGTGTGTAAGTATTATCTTCCCTTCGGAGATGTTGGCTGCACAGGTACTGGTGTGCCTATCGGTTGGATCAAGTGTTGGATGCACAGGTACTTGTGTATCTATCGATTGGGTTGAAGTGTTGGAAGTTCTGCCCATGTTGGCCACACAGGTACTTGTGTGCCTGCCTATCAGTTGGGTTGAAGTGTTGGAAGTTCTACTACTGGAAGTGTTGTGCGACACACAGTATGCTATACCATCTTTCAGACAAGTTGGCCACCCAAGTACTTGTGTGCCTGCCTATTGGTTGTGTTGAAGTGTTGCAAGTTCTGTGGATGTTGGATGCACAGGTACTTGTGTACCTATCGGTTCGATTGAAGTGTTGGAATTTCTGCGGATGTTGGATGCACAGGTACTTGTGTACCTATCGGTTGGAAATTCTGTGGATGTTGGATGCACAGGTACTTGTGTACCTACCGATTGGGTTGAAGTGTTGGAAGTTCTGCGCATGTTGGCCACACAGGTACTTGTGTGCCTATCTATCGGTTGGGTTGAAGTGTTGGAAGTTCTGCGGATGTTCGATGCACAGGTACTTGTTTACCTATCGATTGGGTTGAAGTGTTGGAAGATCTGCGCATGTTGGCCACACAGGTGCTTGTGTGCCTGCCTATCGGTTGGGTCAAGTGTAGGAAGTTCTGCAGATGTTAATGCACAGGTACTTGTGTACCTATCAGTTTGGGTTCAAGTGTTGGAAGGTCTGCGGATGTTGGCTGCACAGGTACTAGTGTGCCAATCAGTTGGGTTGAAGTGTTGGAAGTTCTGCGGGTGTTGGATGCAAAGGTACTAGTGTGCCTATCGGTTGGGTTGAAGTGTAGGAAGTTCTGCTGGGAGAGTGTTGTTTAGACCATTGGGGTGGTAGGTACTATCATCCATCCAGAGATGTTGGCTTCCTTGTGTGCCATCTTCCCTTCAGACAAGTTGGCTGTCCATGTACTTCTGTGCCTGCCTATCAACCAGTTGAAGTGCTGGATGTTCTTCTCACGGTTCTCACCCCCCAATATTATTGTTCAAAACCACTTTGGAAACCTATTAAGGACATCATTATCTAACTCTAGGAACAGTTTTGGCTCAATCTCAAATGATTGATTTAGCAATGAAAAATCAATACAAAGGCTATTATAGTTCAGGGTAAAAATTCAAATTTTGATAGAATATTAAAATGCTCATGGTTCTAACAGATAACATTATTCATCAAAACCACTTTGGAAACATATTACGGACATCATTATCTAACTCTAGGAACAGTTTCGGGTCAATCTGAAAGCATCGATTTTGCAATGAAAAATCAGTACAAAGGCTATAGTTCAGGGTAAAAATTCAAATTTTGATAGAATATTAAAATGCTCACGGTTCTAACAGATAATGTTATTGATCAAAACCACTTTGGAAACATATTAAGGACATCATTATCTAACTCTAGGAACAGTTTCGGACAAATCTGAAACGAGTGATTTTCAATACAAAGACTATAGTTCAGGGTAAAAATTCAAATTTTGATAGAATATTAAAATGCTCATGGTTCTAACAGATAACATTATTCATCAAAACCACTTTGGAAACATATTAAGGACATCATTATCTAACTCTAGGAACAGTTTCGGGTCAATCTGAAAGCATCGATTTTGCAATGAAAAATCAGTACAAAGGCTATAGTTCAGGGTAAAAATTCAAATTTTGATAGAATATTAAAATGCTCACGGTTCTAACAGATAATGTTATTGATCAAAACCACTTTGGAAACATATTAAGGACATCATTATCTAACTCTAGGAACAGTTTCGGACAAATCTGAAACGAGTGATTTTTGATGAAAAAATCAATACAAAGGCTATAGTTCAGGGTAAAAATTCAAATTTTGATAGAATATTAAAATGCTCATGGTTCTAACAGATAATGTTATGGATCAAAACCACTTTGGAAACATATTAAGGACATCATTATCTAACTCTAGGAACAGTTTCGGACAAATCTGAAACGAGTGATTTTCAATACAAAGACTATAGTTCAGGGTAAAAATTCAAATTTTGATAGAATATTAAACGAAAACTAAAGGGCATACAAACAAAAACTCTTCGTAACTTTATTGTTCTTTAATAGTAGTTTGCAACCATGTAATTTTTTTGCTTATACAATCAATCTCGATGACTTTGCGTAGATTTTAAAGTTTGCAGTATCAGGAACTTCTTTTGCAAATAACTCAAAAACTAAACACAAATTTGATAGAAAGTATATTTAGACAAACACTTTTTCTGAAATGTAGAATTGAATTCTGCAGTAAAAAAAAGAAATCGAGACTAACACCCACGCTCATTAGGTTACTAAGTTAAAATGCTCATGGTTCTAACAGATAACATTATTCATCAAAACCACTTTGGAAACATATTAAGGACATCATTATCTAACTCTAGGAACAGTTTCGGGTCAATCTGAAAGCATCGATTTTGCAATGAAAAATCAGTACAAAGGCTATAGTTCAGGGTAAAAATTCAAATTTTGATAGAATATTAAAATGCTCACGGTTCTAACAGATAATGTTATTGATCAAAACCACTTTGGAAATATATTAAGGACATCATTATCTAACTCTAGGAACAGTTTCGGGTCAATCTGAAGGCATTGATTTTGCAATGAAAAATCAGTACAAAGGCTATAGTTCAGGTTAAAAATTCAAATTTTGATAGAATTTTAAAATGCTCACGGTTCTAACAGATAATGTTATTGATCGAAACCACTTTGGGAACATATTAAGGACATCATTATCTAACTCTAGGAACAGTTTCGGACAAATCTGAAACGAGTGATTTTCAATACAAAGACTATAGTTCAGGGTAAAAATTCAAATTTTGATAGAATATTAAAATGCTCACGGTTCTAACAGATAATTTTATTGATCAAAACCACTTTGGAAACATATTAAGGACATCATTATCTAACTCTAGGAACAGTTTCGGCTCAATCTGAAAGCATCGATTTTGCAATGAAAAATCAGTACAAAGGCTATAGTTCAGGGTAAAAATTCAAATTTTGATAGAATATTACAATGCTCACGGTTCTCACCCACAATATTATTGATCAAAACTACTTTGGAAACATATTAAGGACATCATTATCTAACTCTAGGAACAGTTTCGGCTCAATCTGAAACGAGTGATTTTTGATGAAAAAATTAATACAAAGGCTATAGTACAGGGTAAAAATTCAAATTTTGATAGAATATTAAAATGCTCATGGTTCTAACAGATAACATTATTCATCAAAACCACTTTGGAAACATATTAAGGACATCATTATCTAACTCTAGGAACAGTTTCGGACAAATCTGAAACGAGTGATTTTCAATACAAAGACTATAGTTCAGGGTAAAAATTCAAATTTTGATAGAATATTAAAATGCTCATGGTTCTAACAGATAACATTATTCATCAAAACCACTTTGGAAACATATTACGGACATCATTATCTAACTCTAGGAACAGTTTTGGGTCAATCTGAAAGCATCGATTTTGCAATGAAAAATCAGTACAAAGGCTATAGTTCAGGGTAAAAATTCAAATTTTGATAGAATATTCAAATGCTCACGGTTCTAACAGATAATGTTATTGATCAAAACCACTTTGGAAACATATTAAGGACATCATTATCTAACTCTAGGAACAGTTTCGGCTCAATCTGAAAGCATCGATTTTGCAATGAAAAATCAGTACAAAGGCTATAGTTCAGGGTAAAAATTCAAATTTTGATAGAATATTACAATGCTCACGGTTCTCACCCACAATATTATTGATCAAAACTACTTTGGAAACATATTAAAGACATCATTATCTAACTCTAGGAACAGTTTCGGCTCAATCTGAAACGAGTGATTTTTGATGAAAAAATTAATACAAAGGCTATATAGTACAGGGTAAAAATTCAAATTTTGATAGAATATTAAAATGCTCATGGTTCTAACAGATAACATTATTCATCAAAACCACTTTGGAAACATATTAAGGACATCATTATCTAACTCTAGGAACAGTTTCGGACAAATCTGAAACGAGTGATTTTCAATACAAAGACTATAGTTCAGGGTAAAAATTCAAATTTTGATAGAATATTAAAATGCTCATGGTTCTAACAGATAACATTATTCATCAAAACCACTTTGGAAACATATTACGGACATCATTATCTAACTCTAGGAACAGTTTCGGGTCAATCTGAAAGCATCGATTTTGCAATGAAAAATCAGTACAAAGGCTATAGTTCAGGGTAAAAATTCAAATTTTGATAGAATATTAAAATGCTCACGGTTCTAACAGATAATGTTATTGATCAAAACCACTTTGGAAACATATTAAGGACATCATTATCTAACTCTAGGAACAGTTTCGGACAAATCTGAAACAAGTGATTTTTGATGAAAAACTCAATACAAAGGCTATAGTTCAGGGTAAAAATTCAAAGTTTGATAGAATATTAAAATGCTCATGGTTCTAACAGATAACATTATTCATCAAAACCACTTTGGAAACATATTAAGGACATCATTATCTAACTCTAGGAACAGTTTCGGGTCAATCTGAAAGCATCGATTTTGCAATGAAAAATCAGTACAAAGGCTATAGTTCAGGGTAAAAATTCAAATTTTGATAGAATATTAAAATGCTCACGGTTCTAACAGATAATGTTATTGATCAAAACCACTTTGGAAACATATTAAGGACATCATTATCTAACTCTAGGAACAGTTTCGGACAAATCTGAAACGAGTGATTTTTGATGAAAAAATCAATACAAAGGCTATAGTTCAGGGTAAAAATTCAAATTTTGATAGAATATTAAAATGCTCATGGTTCTAACAGATAATGTTATGGATCAAAACCACTTTGGAAACATATTAAGGACATCATTATCTAACTCTAGGAACAGTTTCGGGTCAATCTGAAAGCATCCATTTTGCAATGAAAAATCAGTACAAAGGCTATAGTTCAGGGTAAAAATTCAAATTTTGATAGAATATTAAAATGCTCACGGTTCTAACAGATAATGTTATTGATCAAAACCACTTTGGAAACATATTAAGGACATCATTATCTAACTCTAGGAACAGTTTCGGACAAATCTGAAACGAGTGATTTTCAATACAAAGACTATAGTTCAGGGTAAAAATTCAAATTTTGATAGAATATTAAACAAAAACTAAAGGGCATACAAACAAAAACTCTTCGTAACTTTATTGTTCTTTAATAGTAGTTTGCAACCATGTAATTTTTTTGCTTATACAATCAATCTCGATGACTTTGCGTAGATTTTAAAGTTTGCAGTATCAGGAACTTCTTTTGCAAATAACTCAAAAACTAAACACAAATTTGATAGAAAGTATATTTAGACAAACACTTTTTCTGAAATGTAGAATTGAATTCTGCAGTAAAAAAAAGAAATCGAGACTAACACCCACGCTCATTAGGTTACTAAGTTAAAATGCTCATGGTTCTAACAGATAACATTATTCATCAAAACCACTTTGGAAACATATTAAGGACATCATTATCTAACTCTAGGAACAGTTTCGGGTCAATCTGAAAGCATCGATTTTGCAATGAAAAATCAGTACAAAGGCTATAGTTCAGGGTAAAAATTCAAATTTTGATAGAATATTAAAATGCTCACGGTTCTAACAGATAATGTTATTGATCAAAACCACTTTGGAAACATATTAAGGACATCATTATCTAACTCTAGGAACAGTTTCGGACAAATCTGAAACGAGTGATTTTTGATGAAAAAATCAATACAAAGGCTATAGTTCAGGGTAAAAATTCAAATTTTGATAGAATATTAAAATGCTCATGGTTCTAACAGATAATGTTATGGATCAAAACCACTTTGGAAACATATTAAGGACATCATTATCTAACTCTAGGAACAGTTTCGGACAAATCTGAAACGAGTGATTTTCAATACAAAGACTATAGTTCAGGGTAAAAATTCAAATTTTGATAGAATATTAAACAAAAACTAAAGGGCATACAAACAAAAACTCTTCGTAACTTTATTGTTCTTTAATAGTAGTTTGCAACCATGTAATTTTTTTGCTTATACAATCAATCTCGATGACTTTGCGTAGATTTTAAAGTTTGCAGTATCAGGAACTTCTTTTGCAAATAACTCAAAAACTAAACACAAATTTGATAGAAAGTATATTTAGACAAACACTTTTTCTGAAATGTAGAATTGAATTCTGCAGTAAAAAAAAGAAATCGAGACTAACACCCACGCTCATTAGGTTACTAAGTTAAAATGCTCATGGTTCTAACAGATAACATTATTCATCAAAACCACTTTGGAAACATATTAAGGACATCATTATCTAACTCTAGGAACAGTTTCGGGTCAATCTGAAAGCATCGATTTTGCAATGAAAAATCAGTACAAAGGCTATAGTTCAGGGTAAAAATTCAAATTTTGATAGAATATTAAAATGCTCACGGTTCTAACAGATAATGTTATTGATCAAAACCACTTTGGAAACATATTAAGGACATCATTATCTAACTCTAGGAACAGTTTCGGGTCAATCTGAAGGCATTGATTTTGCAATGAAAAATCAGTACAAAGGCTATAGTTCAGGTTAAAAATTTAAATTTTGATAGAATATTAAAATGCTCACGGTTCTCATCCACAATATTTTTGATCCAAACTACTTTGGAAACATATTAATGACATCATTATCTAACTCTAGGAACAGTTTCGGACAAATCTGAAACAAGTGATTTTTGATGAAAAAATCAATACAAAGGCTATAGTTCAGGGTAAAAATTCAAATTTTGATAGAATTTTAAAATGCTCACGGTTCTAACAGATAATGTTATTGATCGAAACCACTTTGGGAACATATTAAGGACATCATTATCTAACTCTAGGAACAGTTTCGGACAAATCTGAAACGAGTGATTTTCAATACAAAGACTATAGTTCAGGGTAAAAATTCAAATTTTGATAGAATATTAAAATGCTCACGGTTCTAACAGATAATTTTATTGATCAAAACCACTTTGGAAACATATTAAGGACATCATTATCTAACTCTAGGAACAGTTTCGGGTCAATCTGAAAGCATCGATTTTGCAATGAAAAATCAGTACAAAGGCTATAGTTCAGGGTAAAAATTCAAATTTTGATAGAATATTACAATGCTCACGGTTCTCACCCACAATATTATTGATCAAAACTACTTTGGAAACATATTAAGGACATCATTATCTAACTCTAGGAACAGTTTCGGCTCAATCTGAAACGAGTGATTTTTGATGAAAAAATTAATACAAAGGCTATAGTACAGGGTAAAAATTCAAATTTTGATAGAATATTAAAATGCTCATGGTTCTAACAGATAACATTATTCATCAAAACCACTTTGGAAACATAATTATTAAGGACATCATTATCTAACTCTAGGAACAGTTTCGGCTCAATCTGTAAGGATCGATTTTGCAATGAAAAATCAGTACAAAGGCTATAGTATACGGTAAAATTCAAATTTTGATAAAATATTAAAATGCTCACGGTTCTAACACATAATATTACGATCAAAACCACTTTGGAAACCTATTAAGGACATCATTATCTAACTCTAGGAACAGTTTTGGCTCAATCTCAAATGATTGATTTAGCAATGAAAAATCAATACAAAGGCTATAGTTCAGGGTAAAAATTCAAATTTTGATAGAATATTAAAATGCTCACGGTTCTAACAGATAATGTTATTGATCAAAACCACTTTGGAAACATATTTAAGGACATCATTATCTAACTCTAGGAACAGTTTCGGACAAATCTGAAAGGATCAATTTTGCAATGAAAAATCAGTACAAAGGCTATAGTTCAGGGTAAAAATTCAAATTTTGATAGAATATTAAAATGCTCATGGTTCTAACAGATAACATTATTCATCAAAACCACTTTGGAAACATAATTATTAAGGACATCATTATCTAACTCTAGGAACAGTTTCGGCTCAATCTGTAAGGATCGATTTTGCAATGAAAAATCAGTACAAAGGCTATAGTATACGGTAAAATTCAAATTTTGATAAAATATTAAAATGCTCACGGTTCTAACACATAATATTACGATCAAAACCACTTTGGAAACCTATTAAGGACATCATTATCTAACTCTAGGAACAGTTTTGGCTCAATCTCAAATGATTGATTTAGCAATGAAAAATCAATACAAAGGCTATAGTTCAGGGTAAAAATTCAAATTTTGATAGAATATTAAAATGCTCACGGTTCTAACAGATAATGTTATTGATCAAAACCACTTTGGAAATATATTAAGGACATCATTATCTAACTCTAGGAACAGTTTCGGGTCAATCTGAAGGCATTGATTTTGCAATGAAAAATCAGTACAAAGGCTATAGTTCAGGTTAAAAATTCAAATTTTGATAGAATATTAAAATGCTCACGGTTCTAACACATAATATTATTGAACAAAACCACTTTGGAAACATATTAAGGACATCATTAATTCATTATCTAACTCGAGTAATTTTTTCAGCTCAATCTAAAATGATTGATTTTGCAAGTACAAAGGCTATATATAGTTCATGGTTCAAAGTGAACTTCAAGAGAGTTCTAAAATGCTGATGGTTGCTACAAACAACATTTTTAATCCAAAATACTTTAGAATCATAACAACTACTAGTAACTGTAAGGTCTAGATTAGTACACCAATTCAGCATTTCTTTGCCACGATGTATCAATGAAGAATAACCTAAAATACAGTTGCAGAAAAATATTTTATATTAAATTACTGTCCTGCCATCACAACAGCTCATTGTTTGAAATTCAAATTCTTGATTATTATCAATATTCACTTTAGTTAAATCCATATTTCCATATCTCCCATCCACTATATCAGTTGAAATTGGGCTAAACATGGCCACATCAGATCATGGAAGTCAATAATCACAGGTTTCTTGGACTCTAACACTTTAGTTTTAAAATCTTCTTCATTCTTGATATCAAATACTTCATTCAAATACTGAGAAATTGAAATGGATCTCCACTGAACAAGTTTCTGTTTAGCATTTTCCTACAAACTCTCGAAGTCAGTGCCATATTTGCTTATTAATCTCAATACAAAAATTTGTTACATTGTCCTAAAAATTATTGTTATAAGAATTTCCAAACACAAAGTATAAAAATGAATTAAACTACAGTACAGTTGTATTAAGAAAATACATTTCTAAATTACTGTCCATCAACAGCTCATGGTGTCTGAAATTCAATATAAGAATATAAGATAAATATTTAGAAATATATATGTATTTCAAAGAGATTTAACTGTACAGTAATACATTATTATACATTGTAGATTAAGAATTTACTCACCTTTGAAAGTAGTTATCTTTTTGTACTTTTTGCTTTCAGTAGCTCAGCATATGAAAAAAGATAATATATATTATAATAATTATTCAATATTGATATTTACTGTAGATTACATTACAGGTATATTGGGTTAAATCTACTCTGAAAATACATTCCTAAATTACTGTCTTATAATCTGCCGTTAACAGCTCATGGTGTCTGAAATTCAATACAAAGAATAAGATAGTATTTAGTAATATATATTCCAAAGAGATTTAACTGTACAGTATTACATTATTATACATTGTGGATAAGAATGTACTCACCTCTTGAAAGTAGTAACCATTTGTAGTCTTCTCTTTTGGTAGCTCAGCATATGAAAAAAGATAATATAATTATTCAATATTGATATTTACTGTAGATTACATTACAGGTATATTGGGTTAAATCTACTCTGAAAATATATTCCTAAATTACTGTCCTATAATCTGCCGTTAACAGCTCATGGTGTCTGAAATTCAATACAAAAAATAAGATAGTATTTAGTAATATATATTCCAAAGAGATTTAACTGCATGTACAGTAATACATTACTATACATTGTAGATTAAGAATGTACTCACCTTTGAAAGTAGTTATCTTTTTGTACTTTTTGCTTTCAGTAGCTCAGCATATGAAAAAAGATAATATATATTATAATAATTATTCAATATTGATATTTACTGTAGATTACATTACAGGTATATTGGGTTAAATCTACTCTGAAAATACATTCCCAAATTACTGTCCTATAATCTGCCGTTAACAGCTCATGGTGTCTGAAATTCAATACAAAGAATAAGATAGTATTTAGTAATATATATTCCAAAGAGATTTAACTGTACAGTATTACATTATTATACATTGTGGATTAAGAATGTACTCACCTCTTGAAAGTAGTAACCATTTGTAGTCTTCTCTTTTGGTAGCTCAGCATATGAAAAAAGATAATATAATTAATCAATATTGGTATTTACTGTAGATTAAATTACAGGTATATTGGGTTAAATCTACTCTGAAAATATATTCCTAAATTACTGTCCTATAATCTGCCGTTAACAGCTCATGGTGTCTGAAATTCAATACAAAAAATAAGATAGTATTTAGAAATATACATTCCAAAGAAATTTAACTGTACAGTAATACATTACTATACATTGTAGATTAAGGATGTACTCACCTTTGAAAGTAGTTATCTTTTTGTACTTTTTGCTTTCAGTAGCTCAGCATATGAAAAAAGATAATATATATTATAATAATTATTCAATATTGATATTTACTGTAGATTAAATTACAGGTATATTGGGTTAAATCTACTCTGAAAATACATTCCCAAATTACTGTCCTATAATCTGCCGCTAACAGCTCATGGTGTCTGAAATTCAATACAAAAAATAAGATAGTATTTAGTAATATATATTCCAAAGCGATTTAACTCTACAGTAATACATGATTATAAATTGCCGATTGGAAATTTACTCACCAGTGGAATATTTCTTGTTAACTCCTAAGAAATATAAAATAGAAGAAATATATAATCATTTAAATATTAGTAATTAAAAACACAAAGCATTAAAAATATATCACTAAATTACTGTCCTATAATCTGCTATCCAACAGCCAATAAATACTGAAGCTCAATACAAAAAATATAGAAATATATATAGATATACTTTACCCAATAACAGTACTAGTAACTATAACAAGGTCTAGCAATACTAGATTAGTACAGCAATTCAACATTCCTTTACCAAGCTGTATGAATGAACAATGATAACATAAAACTCACCAAACAATATCTTTTAAGGTACTGGTAATCTTATTCCATGTTTTGTTACTCTAAAGAAATACATGGAAATAAATATCATAAATGATCGGATATATTCCAAGACGAAAAGAAGCAATCATCAGTCCCAGCAATCTGTATACCTGGTATTTACTATTTAAAAGCTATATCTTTGCTCATAAATAGTGCAGTACACACTTACCGCTTCTCCATCTTGTCTCCTGACTCTCCTCTATTGTTTTTTTTTTTTTTGAATTGTGCGCAACTGCGCATGCGCTATTCGCATATTAGTTTTAATTAATCAACGAGATGAATGGTTGTTCGCTACAAAGTCACTGTATGCTAGCTATTATATCAAATGTATCTTCATATACAGCTGATGTTCTAGCTCTTCTGCCACCACGTTTACGAACTCGTATACTGATAAATGTACCTGCCATTGATCTCTATCGACTCTCTAAATGCTCTGATTTCTTGACTGGTTTGATAATTGACATAGAGGAAGTATGGAAGCATCGTTTCAATACAAGTCTTCTAAAATACTCCAATATTTCCCCTTTTGATGAAATTCCCGGCAGACAGATTTCATGGAAAGACCGATACCTTCTCTCATGTCTACAGAATATTCCTCACCAGTATAGAACCACAGAAATATGTCCTCCTCTTAGCGGTGCAATGTTTATCATCAGTAACATCACATTTTCTGATACTGGAATGATTAAAATGAAGGTCGGTTCAACTTTACATGGTCTTCATTGTGTAAAAGGTAGATTAACACCAGACACAGATATCTCTTGTCATTTCATTTCTTTAGAATATATGAAGTTATTAGATTCATATCCATATAACTTAACAGTTGGATGTGATATACCAGTAATTATGCGTATTAAATTAATTACTAAACATTTTCCTAATTGGTGCCCCTCTGTCTTTCCTTTGGAATACGATGATGATAGTACAGAGTGGAGTGAAATGCTAGTGAAAGAAGTTACCAACAAACTTGAAACGATTTTTATATATACAAAATATTTGAGAATGTTTCGTAATTCCGAATGTACTGAATATAGTAATAAAGTCAACTCACCAGTTTTTAGTGAGACAACTGCTAAAATTATTGCTGTTGTAAGAAACAACACTAAATGCGATGATATCGTGATTTCACAGCCAGCAATGCTTAAGTCTGATGATTCTAATCTTATACCAGTAACATTCAGTTCTGCACAATTACTTGAAGAAATGTTGTCTCAATTTCCAAATGTTAAACATTTGTCTATTACAATGCATTATAGTGATCAAGACTGCATTAACAATCCACTATTCTTAAAAGAACAATTAACCAGTTTACATCTTCGAGTTGCTAGACCTAACTTTGAAGACATTATCTCTCCATCCATTGCAATTACCACCATTCGTGACTTGAGGCTTCATGGAATTCATATCGCAGGAAGGAATTTTATTGATATTTTATTAGCATACTTGAACACGCCAACTGCACACGAGCAGTCGTTATCCTTAGGTAGTTTGAAAATTGACACTACAAATGTTCCAGCCATTGCTCCTCAAATGATGGCAAAAAACTGTTGCTACAAGAAATCATTATATCTTCATCGTGTATATGATAACAATCTTTTGAAAGTAATCTTTGCTGCATATCCCAAAATTTCATTTAATACCTTGTTGCTTAGCCTTGGTGATCGTCTCCCGCCATTTCCAGAAAAGACCCTGATACATGCCAAGACATTTATATTAAAACAAACTCGGATAAATGCTTCTTCAATTTCTATTTATAAGCCAGTACTAGAACTAGCTGACAAAGTTGAATTATCTGTGAGTATAGAGAGCAGTAATGCAAATGAGGTAATTACACTATTATGTGAATGTATTTCAACATGTTCGTACAGTCTCCAGTATCTGGACTTTCACCATTTCCTTCCACTAGCTGACCTCTCACAACTTCTGGTAAATCAATTGTATGTTTGCATTTTTAACCTGCCTACTTCAACAATAGCAGATCTTGTTATTGATCCTGGACACATAATTGCAGCAGTATCTAATGTTTTAATGCAGAAGCAAGGAATTCGTTTAGCCAATATAGTACAGCTTCGTGAACAAGAGATGAGACAAACAGTTGAAAATTGGAAATCGTTTTATGATGTATGGAAGAATGAAGGCAAAAAAGTGTTGAAGAGTGTCAGCGGTGTACCGAATTATGTATCAGCTGAAATAGAAGATCTCCTGAAAGAAATGACTAGTAATATTAATATAGTAATATAAATTATGTAGTTTAACAATAATAATAATAACATACAAAATGAATTAGTGGGCGTGGTTTCATTATAAGCAAAATGCCCGATGGATTGAGACCGTTAGGCCAATCACATAGGTTGGAGACGTCGTCAACTGGTCAATCAGCAAATGACTCCATTGTATCTTCACCAGTTAGGAGTCTATTGGCTTCTATGAACAAACGTGTGCGACCTTACTCTCGTGGAAGAAAAAGGAAAGCAACTAGGATGGCTAATATAAAGTCAATTACCTCCTCATCCTCAACAGCTCAATTCCCTGATCCTGATGTCTATTGTATGATGTCAACTACTAATTGGGTAGAAGTTGTGTTTCTTAAAACAGGACAGATCAGTGCTGATCCATGCCATGTACAAGGTGGTAGAAAGGAGCCTGTTGGTGTGACAATTATTCCAGAATGGCGTCCTCCCTCTCCTCGTAATAACATTTGTGTTGCTTCTTCATGTACATTAGAATCAAGAAGTCCAAAGAGATTATTACAAACACCTTTAATTAGATCTAGTCTCTCTGATTCACAAGGTATATAATATTTAACAATTTGTTTATTTTTGATATTGTTAATGGGTGTGGTTTTGTTATTAGGTGAAGATGAGTCTGATCTTAGTGATGAACATGATGTGTCACTTCAAACATCACATGTTAATAGTGACAACAGATCAGTATATTCTATGTTACTAACACCACAATCACCTTTAGCTACTAGTAATATAAAGGTATGGTGTTATCATTATTATCATTATTATATATATATATTTCTAATATTAGAGTTTAGTATGTTCAGAAAAGTTCAGTTCTTTGCCCATTTTATCAAGAAATAAGTTAATTGAACAATTACCACAGTATGATAGAGATAGTATTTTCATGAATGAACCAAAGTAAGTATTCTATTGTTTCAAACTCTTTTAGTTGATTAAACTAAGTTAATTGCTATAATCATTTAGATCTTTAGATTCTGCCCTTAATAATGAGTACATTAGTGTTGCACTTAGAGAATGGCAGGATCGATTAGCAATGGGAACGCTACACAACAAGAGAAACTTAACCTTATCTAATACCATACCATCTTGGAAAGACCAGTTTTATGAAGATGTTTGGGGAGAGAAAAGTGAAAAATTCGTAAACAATTCTGGAGTATATTATCCATGTTCAGAAAACTACAGTGAACAACAAAATCTTGTGTACAAAACTCTCTTTACTTCAACTCCACGATTACCTAATCACTCAACTAGCAGTCTACCAATTCAATTACCTCGACAACATTACAATGCATTACATCACACAAGACAACAAATACTACAAGAACATTCTTATTGTAAACCACAAGCTGAAACTAACACTACTCTACCAGTGACCATGATGTCACATTGTGTGTGTTTTCGTGCACCTCTTAAAATATGTGTGATTTGTCATAAACTATATCATGGACAATGTACACTCAACAATATGTGTCCTTCATGTACCAAAAAGAACTAATTTAAAAGAGTTAAGAGCTAAAATGTCTTCTTATATTCATTACCTAATTAATGAAGAAAGTTATAAACTTATTTATATATATATATAATTAATTACTTTGTGTGTCTATAGTGACACCACCCATTGCCCCTTCATTGGATGGAGAGATATCAGGATTTCCATGCAAGTGAGTTTCTCGAACTATCATGGGCTCTTCAGGTCCATTATAAGCGGGTGCCTGTAGTGAACATATAATTATATAACGTATAATTATGTTTTAATTAAATACTTGGTCTTGGCCTCCAGTAAGTTTCATAGCAGCCTGTACGATACCAGTGGAAGCGTGATTTACTAGTAAAGTGTATAATTTTCTGAAGATTCCCAATCCGCTCTTTCCAACATGGCTTAACAAATCATCAATTTGCTCTTCTCTATCCATTAACTGAGTGTGTAATAGTCTACGATATAAATGTTTAGCTCCCTATATTATGAATTTATAATCCGTTATAGTAATTACATATAATTATATTACTTCAGTGCAGGGTAGTGCCAACCACATCACAATCACTATTTTAATTTCATAGTAAAACGGTAACCTATAGAAATTTGATATACTCAAAAGTATTTAAATCATGTGAAATACTACACATACCAAGATATGAATACATCAGAGAACGTTTCTAATGACAGGAACAAAGCAAATACAATCCAATACATCATCCATGTTGTCTATATTAAAATAAATTACAGTAACTGTATTCTGTAGTAATATCATAATTATATAATATGATTGTTACTTTGTTGCAGAAGCTACTGAAGTTGAGAACTTACAACAACTATATAATTACAGTATATTATATATAATTAATTATACTGTCATACTTATATCCAAGTGGCTATTATCTTACATATTGTCTGTGATCCTTGTATTTGACAGCTTTGAAAGAGCAATATGCAGGATACAGTACACCTACCAATAAACTTAAGATAAAACAAATATAATAATATAAAAAGAACATTTTAAACAACTTACATTACAATCCTAGAAATAAGTTCAGTAATCATGATGTTGACACAATTTGATGTTGACACATATGACCACACCCTCTTACCACGCCCTTTAATAATTAATATAATTATTAATTCTTGTTTTTTTTTTTATGAGCGGGGAACTATAGTCCTGCAAAGATGAGTTTAGTTGGTCTCAATTGCCTTCTTGTTGATAAGACAACATCTTGTATCCAGTTAGCTGTCTTGAGAGCTTCGTCACAACCGTTACAGCGTTCCTCTGATTTGAGCAAAGCTAGAGTGAGTTAATATCTTGTTTAAAAATGTAAATTTAGGTTTTGTTCATGTTATAAGGTTCTTCTGGAGTATTTAGAAGGAGGAGGAGGAAGAAGAGAATGGACTACTTTAACAAACATGGACAGATATTCGGCTGTATTCATTGAAGATCAGTTAGTTTGGGCTAGAAGAGTTCTTCCAGCTGAGAGTAATAACCCTGTGGCATGGCCTGCAAAGGTAACTTCAAATCCTTAAAATTCATTTCTTATGAGATTTAATTATCGTGAGAGGTTCTATGTGTGTCAACACTTGTGTCAACACTTGTTCCATTTTTGACACTCTTCCTTTATAACACCTGGTGTTGACATGGAGACATCTTTGATCTCCACTAGGGAATGTAAACAACACCTTTTCCTCTTAATATTCTATTTTCCTATATATTTTCAGGCTTATTCTTTACTTTGTGGGGGTTTAACCTTACCTCAAACCACAATCCTGGTAGAATATTTCTGTGACCAGGAAAAAACATATCTACAGCTATCTGATACTAAACAACTTAGTGTAAGAAGATACATATATTATATTCCTGTTATAAACAAAGGAGTTTGTGTTTTAGATTTCAGAAGCTAAAACTACTTTATCACAACATACTCAAATGATACAAGAATTACATGATTGGGAGAAGAAACAAAGAAATAGAGAAATGTTGTTGTCAGGTGAGTGGTCACATGACCTAGCTACATCTAATCATTATGTAATATAGGTATGCATAACATGACTCATCATCGTGTTAGTGTATGTAGTACTCATCAACATCTATCATGGATTCAAGGAGCTGTGACAAATCATAACTTACAGACAAAAGTAATTATGTAATAATTTAATTATTATATAATTACCTTTGCTGTGTGTTTAGGAGTTAACTGTAGTAGAAGATGGGCGTGGCTTGGTACACATCATTAATCCTTTAATGGTCGATGTTCAACTAATGTCATTAAGTAATCAACAGTCAATGGTAAGTCACATGATAATCACATGACTATTAGTTCATGTATTCAACAGGTCTCCAGTACAACTAGTAATTGGTACGCTGGACAGAGTCCTACAAATAGCCCTCAATTACAACATCATAATTATTATGGATCTTCTCATCAATTAACTGCTCCATCTAGTTTAAGTGGTATTAATCCAGCACTACTACATTCAGAACCTAATCTACATCATGGACACTCTCAATATGATGGTTGTATGAGTGGATATAACACACCCACAGGATCATATACTAACATTCATATGGCATCACAATCACATCTATTATCAGATCACCACAGTTATCTTGATGAGCAATGTAGACATGAACGTTCAAAAAGTCTAGGTAACATACACCTCCTAGCTAATCCACCAAATGGAAGGTAGGTAATATGATGTGTTTGTGATTATCATGTGACATTGTGATTCTATTCTGTAGACTTGCTGCTTGTAAACGTAGAGCCAGTCATGCAGTACCTTTGATACATGCACCCAAAAGAACGAGGTGAAGATCACATGGCACATGACTACTTGGTCACATGACTGCAATGATCACAAACTATTTCACATACCTGTAGGTTTGCAGATACACTTCCCTCAATACCTCATGAAGATGACTTCTTCTCTTCACATCGTGGTGGATTATCAAGAAGTGTATCACAACCTGTATTGTTTAAACAGCAACAAACAAATAAATCTCAAGAAACTGTGAGTTTATTATTATTATTATTATTATTATTATTATTATAATAATCATTATCAGGAGGAAGATGAATTGGATTTAATTCATTCTATTATATCTCGTGAGACATCTCTTGAAGGATCTCCTCCAGATATACAAATGATAAGATCACAATCATTATCACACATACCTCGTGAACTGGGATCTCTACCATCATTACATCATGCTTCATCACTACATGTATTACATGAAAACTATGCTAGTAATCCTGATTTCTCCATTAGTCTTGGGAGTCCACCTCCTTATAGACAAGTTAGTTTATATAATCATATATTATATATTTATATTTATTTATTTATAGATTCCTGATTCAACACTCGTCTCTTCTTCACAAACTGAACAGACGTTTTCACGTGATAAAACATTTTCTCTTCAAGAAGAAGAGCTGCTTCAGTCATTAGAATTACCAGTAGCAGGAACAACAGGACGAATAGGACAGAGTTTAAGACAACCAGTACATGTAGCATCTTCTCCATGTCTGTTATCACCACTTAGTAATATAGGTGAAGAAAAACCTGTAGATTTGGATGATGATAGCGAGGTATGCTGTTACCATAGCAACTTAATTAGTTTTATTTTATTTTTTTACAGGTTAATATAGATAAAATAGTTAATCAACATATGGGAGATGATGATGATGATATTACTAGTTTAGTAATGGGAAATAATAATAATGTTAGTTAATGATAATAATTTTAGTAGTTAATTAGTTACTTCACTATTAGACTATCAATGGGAGTGTAAATGATTCATTTGGTGTGACTAATAAACGAAACATTTTTATTGGAGAGAAAACAAGAGTTGGGAATAGAGAGGTTGTAAGTACTGTATCTTCAGGATCAAAAAGAGGACGTGGTCGACCTCGTCTGACTGAGGAAGAAAAACAAAGAAGAAAAGAGCTTAGAGAGATGGGTCTGATGAAGAGAAGTAAACGAAGAACAAAAGAAGGTGAATTAATCATTATAATTTAATGTATTGTTATAGACAGGTTGTTGTTTCAGAGGTGTTACAATGGAAAGCTGATAGAGTCCGTACACCAGCTAAGAGAGGAAGAAAGCCAGGTACTGGAAAGAAAAACATGATAAAAGGTGTGACAGGAAAGGTCATTCTTGTTACTGTTGACCTTTCAAAATTTGATACTGGTACTCTCTTCTTCCAGGTAGATTATTATTAGTAATCAATTTCAATATTATTATTATTAATATAATTAGAATGGATTTTGTCAAGCCTATCAAGGTATATCTAAATGTTTAGAATGTGATGCTGTTGGTGCTGGAGATTTCCCTGCATCAAGATATTGTAGATTCCTGGAGTTCAGAAAGTGAGTCTATCATAAGCTCAGCCCATAAATATTTGTGGTCCTGCAAGTTCCATATATGGTCATTAGAGGTGTTGCTTTGTTTTTATAGGCTGAGAATTCATGATAAGGTTGAAGGAAAGGTGTGTGTAGAGGGTTTTGCCACATTTGCAGATGCTAAAACTGAAGATCTTGTTCCATGGACACCACTGAAAGCTGGTGAGTACAATTATAAGATCTATTGTACTTGTACCTACATGTACACAAATGTACATGTACACAAATATACATGTACATACTTATTACAAATACTGTACTTGTATTTGTATTAAAACAATATACATGTACTTGTACATGCATATAAATACAAATGTACTGTACATATCCTAATAAAAATGTACTGTACATATCCTAATACAAATGTACTTGTCTGGTGATAGTAATATTATTTTGCTTCAGGTTATAGTGGAATGGATTGTGACACAGCTTTATATGTACTATCTAAAATAGTTAGACAGTTCATTACTGTAATAAATGAAGAAGCTAAAACTATTCCGGATAATGATGGTTAGTGTTGTTAAATGTGTTACCATGGTAACAGACATGATGTATGTTTGTGTTAAATATTATTAGTATGTTTACATGTTATTATACGTGTTATAATATGTTATTGTTAAAATTAGTATTACCAGTTTGGAAATGTGCAGTGAGAGGTGTTCGTGAGCTTTGTGACACATGTGACACAACTATATTCAATTTACATTGGGTGTGTAGACACTGTGGATTCACAATATGTCCATCATGTTTCCAACTGGCCTGTTCCTCTCATGATGGTTAGTAATTCATTATAATTATAATAAATCATTAATATTTGATGTTAGGTTCAGAAGCTGTTAGTTCTTGTCAAACTCCATGGCCAGCATGTTCTATAAATCAACAACTGCATTCACCATATCAACTATTGATATCTCAGATAATTCCTGGAAATGGTACGTAAATTGTTTCTTTATTAACTAACTGACTCTCTTTCTCTCTCAGTTTTAGCTGATGTGTTGTGTGGTGTGTTTCAGATTTGTCAAACAAATAATATTCCAATATCTAATACCACTGCAATATCTCAACTTCTGTTGCTTCTTAACAGACAGCAGGTTACATCTCCTAAAATTCAGGAACCAATGTATGTATGTATGTATGTATGTATGTATGTATGTATGTATGTAATGTAATGTATGTATGTATGTATGTATGTATGTATGTATGTATATATGTATGTATGTATACATTGTATATGTATGTATGTATGTATGTATGTATGTATGTATGTATGTATATATGTATGTATGTATGTATGTATATATGTATGTAGTATGTATGTATGTATGTATGTATGTATGTATATACATGTATGTATATACATGTATGTAGTATGTATAGTCACTATATACTGTGTATACATTCCATTTCATTGTTTATTTGTCTTGTAAATAGTTATAATAAGTATTTGGTTACACATACATACATACATACATACATACATACATACATACATACACACACATACATACACACACACACACACACAGGCTAATGATATCCTTGTGTGTGTATATAATTAATTATTCTTTTATTAGTTTGCAGTCTCTTGGATTAGAAGTACCATTAATTAAAACAATTGGAGAGAGTAGTTCTTCCTCATTATTAGAATTACCTCATTCGTGTAGTAATGGAACTGATGAAGAGTTGTTATTACCACCAGCAGGTAATTAATGTAGTGGGTGTGGTTAATTATAATTTACACATGTATTTCAGTTGAAGCTCCTCATTTATGGTTGTGTGATGGAGATATATTATGTCTATTAGACCCAACTCATATTGCTAATGTAGCTGCTTTTCAGGTAATTATATGTAAATACATACATGTACATATATTATTCATAATAACATTATATAGTGGTCATGGCGACACAGACGTCCTGTTCTTGTTGCTGATGTAAACAAACATATTGATTCAAATTTGTGGACGCCTCAAGCATTTAAAAGAGATTTTGGTATGTTCCTTGTGCAGTATTATTACATCATCTGTATATGCAGTAGTCCTGTCACATGACTTGTATATGATAATTGGTATTGTGTCTCATTTTTACTTTTATAGGTGAAGAACTAGCTGATCTTATTGATTGTCGTACTGGTCTTATTATGCCTCAAGTTCCATGCAAAGCATTTTGGAATGGATTTGAGGATATCCAAGGTTTGAAAACTATATATATGAAAATACTTCTGATATTCGTGTATATACTATCTGTTTTCAGCTCGTCTCAAAGATCCTATACACAATGCTGCTCGTCTGTTAAAACTAAAAGACTGGCCTACTGGTGAAGACTTTTGTGATAAATTACCAGACAGGTGAGTCACTGTGAGTGACTTATGGATATTATTATAACGATATCTAATATTCTACAGATTTTCAGATTTGATGGATGCCTTACCACTTCCAGAATACACCAGAAGAGATGGGAAATACAATTTAGTAGCTAGTTTACCTGACTTCTTTGTTAAACCAGATTTAGGTCCTAAAATGTACAATGCTTATGGTATGCAAATAATACTATTAATTGAATGTGTTTGCAACTATCACTCAATTAGGAACAACCACATTGCCTCACTGTGGTACTACTAACTTACATCTTGATGTATCTGATGCTGTTAATGTCATGATGTATGCCACATTCTCTGAAACTTGTGAAGAAAGTGAAAGAGATTTGTTACGTGTTGTAAGGAAGGAATGTTGTAATCACACACTACAAAGAATAATTTCAAAAGGAACTAAAATTGTAAGTACAATAATATATTACATAACCTATACTGTACTGCATTCATCAAAGGGTGCATTGTGGCATATATACTCTCCACTTGATACTGGAAAGATCAGGACATTCTTGACAAAGGTTAGCATGACTTCATTATGATATCATTACGATATTACACAACATTATTTAACATTGTTGTAGATATTGGAAGAACAAGGTATGACATCGTTGTATCCAGGAAGTGATCCAATTCATGATCAGGTAAATTAAGTCATGTGACAACAAACAAGTCATGTGACCACAACCTGTTTTCCAATAGTTGATTTACATGGATAGTGTATTAAGAGAACGATTATGGGAAGAGGAAGGTGTTAGAGGATGGGCTATAGCTCAATGTATTGGAGATTCAATATTCATCCCAGCTGGAGCACCACATCAAGTATGTGTGTACATATATTATATGTTATTATGAATTTACAATGTGTTATATTAGGTACAGAACTATTGTAGTTGTATTAAAGTTGCTGAAGATTTTGTTTCTCCTGAGGTATGTATTACATGTTAGGTCATGTATCAGACACCATTATATTATTATACAGCATATTGATGAATGTCTCAAGTTAACTGAAGAATTTCGCCAATTATCTGATCGACATGCCAACCATGAGGACAAATTACAGGTAATACACAAACTCTTAATTAATTAATTATTAACTTCTAAAATTCCAGATTAAAAACATTCTATATCACTCTGTTAAAGATATTGTGGGGACTTTAAAACTAAAATAATTATTTTTTATGACTTAATTCATTCTTTTACTTTTTCAATAATACATTTAATAATCGCGTACAAGAATAAATCATCATAATTATACATATATATATATATATATATAAGGTGATTGAGAGAGAATAGAAAAGGTTAGAAAAAGTTATTGAATGCAACGAAATCTCTAATTATAATAATTTACCAGTGATAACAAGTGGCCACTATTATTAAGTCATCATATCTGATGTCGGTGTCACTGTGGAAATGTCTTTAGGAGATATTGTCAGATCACGACGAAATACCGACAAGTTTTGAGTAAATCTGAAATCAGAAGGGAAGATAGCCAATATTTACATGTAACTATGGTAACCCATTTTGCAGACTAAATCACATTATGGGAAGCCATCCAACTTTGGTATCCAGGAAGTGCAATTGTTAGGCTTCTTAGATACCACAGTTAATGAATTAACTCACTTGTCTCTGTTCCTGATTGCTAAATTATATTCAATGCCATCCATTAGATTATCAAAACATAAAACCATAGCATTCTGTCTCTCTGGAGGTTGTAATGAAACTACTCTATCATGCAAAGTTTTAAAATACTGTAAAACAAAACATATGAATATATAAACATAAAGTTTAGTAATGTAATCCTTTAATTACCTCTTCATTAAGCAGTATTAATCCTAGAAGTGGGCGTGACATAGACCATTGCACACGACACTTTTCAAACATTACAGTATTAAGAATAGATGATAGCATATCCTACAATAATTATAAGTAACAACAAAATCATATAAAAGTGAGTTGAGTCGTCAATCGAGTAGTTGTCATGGTAACCACTATACATTATATTACATACTTGTAGTATTTCCGGTCTTGCTTCAGGAAGCTGTAAAAGTGCTGATATTGAGTCAGCCGGAGATAAACTAGATTTTGGTTTATTTCTCTTCTTAAAGATATAAGTTAGTATATGATCCAGTGTACTACAACAACCAGTACATACAGAAGAGTCTGAAAAATAACTCCTTAATAATGCTGTCACATGATTATCACATGCTCACCTAATGCTGTCAGTCCCTCAGATATTGATGATAATAGGTATATTATAACCTATTAATAGAAACATTTAGTGATCTATATTATATTGATATCAAGTGACTTACATCTGGTTCTAATGAGCTGATAAATTCCATATGATATTGAGTCAAAGTTTCCAATAATGTATAATATGCTATGCTTAACTTTGGATAGTCCTGTATGTCACAACACAGTCACATGATAATCACATGATACACAAGTGACTTACCAGTAAATGTTTCAATGGTAGAGATATTACTAGTTTTACGAACACACTGAGAGCATCATCCAAAGCTGTATCTCCATACAACTTCATTACACCAAAATTAACATAACTTCCAAATAAAGTAGATCTTAATATATTAAAACATATTGATACTCCCTTCAACCTATGGATGTATATAGTGATTATCTATTTATACTGTGTATAATTATAACTATACACTATTACTACATAATAATGTACAGTACTACTACATGTACATGTAATGTAAAGTACAGTACATGTACATGTACATGACTATCTGTATAATGTACATAAGTACTACTACAGTAAGACACTCACTTTCTGGCATACACTTCTGATTCAGGTACATCATTTAGTGATAATATACATGTTCCATAAGTTACTATAGTTTTAGAAGCTTCACGAAATAATAGAACACCTTTAGGAGATGTTACATCAAACATGAGACGCTGTGATCTGTTCTGAGCTAATTCAGCCATTAGTTTAAGAGTTGGTGAGGTAACAAAAGGATCAAGGTACCATAGTCTTAAAGCATCTAGAAATATTGGTATATATGTGGGATAACTGAATATATTTTGTTAAGAAAATATTCCATGTGTTTATGTGTGTGTGTGTGTGTCTGTGTGTGTGTTTGTTTGAGGATACAACCAGTCAAAGAACATAACATAACTTTGTTTAGTATTGCAGGCAATCAATATCCCTCTCAAATCTCTAGTACATCCCACCACCATATGCTACACATAATAAGAGATATTAATAATAATATTATTGGTATTAATATACGTACCTTTATCTCTTGTTCACTAACTAATTGTTGCGGAGTACTCATTAATGACTGAAGCTGTTCCAATATACCTGTTAATATATAAATAAGCAGTATGTATGTCTGTGTGTGTGTTAGTATTCTATTGCAATTTTACTATGAACTTATAGCCGTGGTATTTTTTTTTTGACTAGAAAAACATGAAACTGTTCCTAGAGTTATATAATGATGTCTTTATTATGTTTCCAAAGTAGTTTTGATCAATAATATTATGTGTTAGAACCGTGAGCATTTTAGCGTTCTCTTGAAATTCTAATCAAACCATGAACTATAGCCTTGGTACTTATTTTTGGTTAAAAAAAAATATTTTTCTGAAACTGTACCTAGCGTTACATAGTGATGTCCTTGTTATGATTCTGCAGTGTTTTTGATCAGAAATGTTGTCAGTAGGAACCATGAGCATTTTAGCGTTCTCTTGAAATTGGATTTTTTACGCTGAACTATAGCCTTGGTATTGATTTTTACATTGCAAAATCAGATTGAGCCAAAGCAGATAATATCATTGATGAAAACCATTTTGCAAACATAATAAGAATATCATTGTCTAACTCTAGAAACTCAATCTGAAATGACTTCATGGTTCGATTGGAATTTCAAGAGAACACTAAAATGCTTATGGTTTCTACAAACAACATTTTTGATCAAAAACACTGCAGAATAATAACAAGGACATCACTATGTAACTCTAGGAACAGTTTCAGAAAAATATTTTTTATAATCCAAAAATAAGTACCAAGGCTATAGTTCATGGTTCGATTAGAATTTCAAGAGAACGCTAAAATGCTTATGGTTCCTACAAACAACATTTTTGATCAAAAACACTGCAGAATCATAACAAGGACATCACTATGTCACTCTAGGAACAGTTTCAGAAAAATATTTTTTCCAGTGAAAAAATAAGTACCAAGGCTATAGTTCATGGTTCGATTAGAATTTCAAGAGAACGCTAAAATGCTTATGGTTCCTACAAACAACATTTTTGATCAAAAACACTGCAGAATCATAACAAGGACATCACTATGTCACTCTAGGAACAGTTTCAGAAAAATATTTTTTCCAGTGAAAAAATAAGTACCAAGGCTATAGTTCATGGTTCGATTAGAATTTCAAGAGAACGCTAAAATGCTTATGGTTCCTACAAACAACATTTTTGATCAAAAACACTGCAGAATCATAACAAGGACATCACTATGTCACTCTAAAAACAGTTTCAGAAAAATATTTTTTCCAGTGAAAAAATAAGTACCAAGGCTAAAAGTTGGTTTGATTAGAATTTCAAGAGAACGCTAAAATGCTCATGGTTCCTACAAACAACATTTTTGATCAAAAATACTGCAGAATCATAACAAGGACATCACTATGTAGCGCTAGGAACAGTTTCAGAAAAATATTTTTTCTAATCCAAAAATAAGTACCAAGGCTATAGTTCATGGTTCGATTAGAATTTCAAGAGAACGCTAAAATGCTCATGGTTCCTACAAACAACATTTTGGATCAAAAATACTGCAGAATCATAACAAGGACATCACTATGTAACTCTAGGAACAGTTTCAGAAAAATATTTTTTCTAATGTGCCAAGGCTATAGTTCATGGTTCGATTAGAATTTCAAGAGAACGCTAAAATGCTTATGGTTCCTACAAACAACATTTTTGATCAAAAACACTGCAGAATCATAACAAGGACATCACTATGTCACTCTAGGAACAGTTTCAGAAAAATATTTTTTCCAGTGAAAAAATAAGTACCAAGGCTAAAAGTTGGTTTGATTAGAATTTCAAGAGAACGCTAAAATGCTCATGGTTCCTACAAACAACATTTTTGATCAAAAATACTGCAGAATCATAACAAGGACATCACTATGTAGCGCTAGGAACAGTTTCAGAAACATATTTTTTCTAATCCAAAAATAAGTACCAAGGCTATAGTTCATGGTTCGATTAGAATTTCAAGAGAACGCTAAAATGCTCATGGTTCCTACAAACAACATTTTGGATCAAAAATACTGCAGAATCATAACAAGGACATCACTATGTAGCGCTAGGAACAGTTTCAGAAACATATTTTTTCTAATCCAAAAATAAGTACCAAGGCTATAGTTCATGGTTCGATTAGAATTTCAAGAGAACGCTAAAATGCTCATGGTTCCTACAAACAACATTTTGGATCAAAAATACTGCAGAATCATAACAAGGACATCACTATGTAACTCTAGGAACAGTTTCAGAAAAATATTTTTTCTAATCCAAAAATAAGTACCAAGATTATAGTTTTGGGTAAACATTTGAATTTTGAGAGAATACTAAAATATTACAAATCGAAACCATTTTGGAAACATAATAAGGACATCATTATATAAGTTTTTGTTCATAGTGTGTTTGTTATGTAGTATTGACTCACTAGTAATAGGAGACATGAATTGTCTCAGTTTTTCTTCATCTTCTCTTAATTCAACTAATAGCAGTCTACCTAATGCAGTATAGAACATAGTACGACATCTCATATCCACTTGAAGAGCAGCTATACTTAGGAATGGAAACTGTTCAGACTATAGAGATAAAATGAGATTAATAATTATAATAATATTTTAATTACTCACAGTATGATTGTCAAGTATGAATTGTATTGATTCTAGTTTAACTAGTTTTCTAACACTAGTAAATCCAACAGACAGGTCTTGTAATAGCTGTAAGGTTCTTATTGTAATACTGCGACTTCTAGTCCATAGCTTGAGGTTTGTAACTCTGTATATAATATATGTCATCATGTGACATGTGACATATCAAAATATATGCACATTATTATCACATGACACTATCATGTGACACTTAACTTACATTTTCCTCACAATTACATTTAGTACTGTAGTTTCATCATTTAATCCAAGACGTTCTCCTAACATACGATATACCTTCAAAGACCAGTAGTTGTAAATATAATTATATTATATATTCATATATATATACCTGTGTTGACTTGTGTATCATTTCTCCTATATATATTTTTCTGAACTGTTCAAAGAATCCTATTAGTGCTAAATCAAGATGTTCATTACCTCTCTAAAAAGTGGATTATGATAATAAATATATGATAATTCTTAATAATATACTAATAATATACTTATAATATACTAATAATATACTAATAATATACTAATAATATACTAATGATATACATATAATATAGTAATAATATACTAATAATATACCAATAATGTACTAATAAAATACTTATAATATACTAATAATATACTAATAATATACTAATAATATACTAATATACTAATAAAATACTTATAATATACTAATAATATACTAATAATATACTAATAAAATACTAATAAAATACTAATACTATACTAATAATATACTAATAACATACTTATAATATACTAAAAGTATAATAATAATATACTAATAATATACTAATAATATACTAATAATAATACTAATAATATACTAATAATATATATACTAATAATATACTAATAATATACTAATAATATACTAATAATAATACTAATAATATACTAATAATATACTAATAATATATATACTAATAATATACTAATAATATACTAATAATAATACTAATAAATAATATACTTATAATATACTAATAATATATTACTACTGAGATATACTAATTATACTGATACCTGTTACAAAGGTATACTAATAATATACTAATAATATACTAATAATATACTATTCCTGAGATATACTAATAGTTATAATATACTACATGTATATCAGAAGTATACTAATAATAATAATGAAGTATACTAGTAATATACTATACCTGAGGCAACTGTGCATCAGTGAGATCCATCAACTGAAGAACTCTATATAATAATACATGTTACATTAATAATACATTATACCAAACATTAATTAATATTGAATTACCTGCACACAAGCTGACCATCCATTGTGTCATAACTAGCAGTTGATGAATGAGATATTCGTACACCCATCACATGACCTATCATGTGAACTAACCATGCTAATTGACCTGAGAATGGGAGAACAGGAATGAGACTAAGAACAGGAATGAGAATTATATATACCTTCTCTAATTCTAAGTTCATTATCATTTCCTGGATTAGTCTGAAGTGTTTGTTGATATGATGAGGCAGTTGTGTCAAACAGTGTTACTAATAGCTCACATGTGTTTTGATAATCACATCTATATGAGGGATGGAGGGAGGGATGGAGGGAGGAAGGAAGGGAGCGAGCGAGTGAGGGAGGAAGGGAGGAAGAGAGGAAGGGATGGAGGGAGGGAGGGAAAAGTGTAATCATGTGTATGTATGTACTTACTTTGCTATTATACTCAGTTGATCTAGTTGTTGACCCAATGCTGTTTCATCATCTAATGGATCATCCATACCTTCTGTTACTACACCCTCCACACAATCAAGACGTGAAGTGATGTACATCTTAGCTATCTAATTATAATTAATAATTATTAATGGATCTCATTAATATTTATTACCTTACCTCTGGTACGTACATATTAAGCAAATGAGTATCTTGTGATCTAATGAAAGGTACGCTAGCTACCATCCTTTGCCATAAACACAATAAATAATACACACTATTAGCCGAGAACTGCCAACTCTATATAAAATAATATTATATGTAATGTATGTATGTGTGTGTATGTGTGTGTGTGTACCTGTAAACTGGTGATAGTAAATTTAGCTACAAGTTGTATAAATTGAGGATAATCTTCTAATTTCATAAGTTCACCTAACTGATAATTGGATTTCAGTCGAACCAAAAGCCGACAGAATTCGTGATAACATTCCGGATCAGTTAATGGCTGTACACACAAAATAATAATAATAATAATAATAATAAATATATTTTATTACTCACTTGAGAAGCTTCCAGTAAACCTTGAACACCTTTGACTAACTGTTCAAGATATTGCCCTCTTTCTGAATTACCAAACAATGACCTCCTAGTACTGGCTAACAATACTAAACAAGAGACACTCTAATGAAGAAAATAAATATATAATTATGAGAGATTGTAACATAGATACATGATAGATGAATTAAAGGATAGATACATGATAGATGAATTGAAGGATAGATACATGATAGATACAGGATAGATGAATTGAAGGATAGATACAGGATAGATGAATTGAAGGATAGGTACATGATAGATAAATTAAAGGATAGATACAAGATAGATGAATTAAAGGATAGATACAGGATAGATGAATCGAAGGATAGATACATGAGAGATGAATTGAAGGATAGATACAGGATAGATGAATTGAAGGATAGGTACATGATAGATGAATTGAAGGATAGGTACATGATAGAGTATTAATAACTAACAGAAGCTGCTAGTTTAGGAGGTAGAGAGTGAGTTAGACCAAAGAATAATTGAAGAGTAGAGAAGTCAACAAATAACGGTCTCCAAGTAGTAGGTATATGAACAGTGGATAGATCATCGGAAGACTCGTCACTTGAATTACCAATGAAATCAAAAGATAGACAGGAACAAGATAACTTCAGTAAACAACCAATCAGATTATGCTATATAAATGAACAGTAGTTAATTATAAGTTATTAATTAATTATAAAGATAATTACCTGTTGATCGTCACGAATATTAATTTGTCTCAATAATGTACAAGAAAGAGTAAATATATTATATAACATTTCATCACGAAATGAACCAGCAACTTTACGATGTTTAGCTATTGATCTGGTACTCTCAACTGTATTCATCTCTTGAACTAATTCAGTTAATATTTGAATTCCAATTTCACAATGTTGAACTGACCCCTACAACACAATGGAAAAAATTGATAAACCACTAGATACAAAGTTAACATTCTACCATCAGAATTACCATACATACATGTACATGTACATACATTTACACACATACATGTTCATACATGTACATACATACATACATACACACATACACACATGTACATACACTGTACATGTACATGCATACATGTACACACATACATGTCCATACATACATACATGTACATGCACATACATGTACACACATATATACACACATACATGTACATACATACATGTACATGCACATACATGTACATGTACACACATATATACACACATACATGTTCATACATGTACATACATACGTACATACATACATGTACATGCACATACATGTACATGCACATACATGTACATACACCTGTAGTTAATTGGTTTAAGATGCTAGTGCTGAGCTACAACCTCAATCACTTACTTGTAGAAACTTTCCAACTTCATCTAACAAATCTCTAAATATATACATTTTAGTTTTATCTGTATCAAACCATCCATGTTTAGTAATTCGTGCTATTAACTGCACTAATGATTGAGTTACATATCCAACAAGACCAACACGAGATGTCATATAATGAAGAACATAATTCCCTAAATAAAGATATACAAGAAATTTATCTATTTATAAGAGACAGATAGAAGCTTACTGAGCTGTAGTCTGTCTTGAGGAGTTAGAGAACTCGATGAACCTGTAACTATCTTAGTTAATGTAGACGATGCCAGTAAGAGAGCATATGGAGACTGTAACAAGTTAAATAGACATATTAGTACATATAACTATATATATATATATATAGTAAACTCTGGTAATTCCGGACTACTGTCAATTCCGGACGCGCATATAAAAACAATGTAAATTAAATTGACATGTCCGCACTTACCTGCACTTAGTGGTTTTTAAGTATCTATTATAATTACATAACAGTTTATATAAGCATCCTCAAACCTGTCCCATCAAACGGAACGAGAATAGACCTTTCGATTGATATATAACATGACACCTGCAAATTATTCCAGCTGGATCTTTGAAGTGGTTAACAGTAGGCTGTACACTAAGTTTTGTGTTTATTTAGTTGAGAAAGTGCATAAAAAGGTAAGTAAACAATTCATTTTAAAAGTAAATAAAGTAAAATCTTTGGTATTATAGATGTCTCAGACCTGTGGAATGAAAAAAAAATACAGTGAACCAGACATACAAGAGGCTATACAGAGGGTAAAAGATGGTGAGCTAACCCAGTACAGAGCAGCACAATTGTACAATATTCCCAGACAAACTCTCAATGATAGGTTAAATGGCAAGGGTTCCAAACAAGGAAGACCACCTAGGCTGTCAGCAGAAGAAGAAGGTATAATTGCTGAGGTATGTGTAAACTTTTCCGACTGGGGAATCGGCTTGGGTAAAAAGGATGTCATAGCAATCGTAGCTGACTACTTAAAAGAAAAAAACAAAAGTGATTTATTTTTAAATGGGGTGCCAGGTAGATATTGGTGGAGCAATTTCCTCAAGCGAAACCCTAACCTCTCAATGAGGAAGCCACAAAGCTTACAAATAGCTCGAGCTAAGAACACTCATGCTGGTACTATTGACCACTGGTTTCATGACGTGCTTCAACCACTGTTAGAAAAAAATGGGCTTTTAAATCACCCAGAAAGGGTGTTCAATGCAGACGAGACAAGCTTTTGCCTTTGTGGTCGCCCTCAGAAAGTTGTTGCCAGAAAAGGAGCGAAATCGCCACAATACACAGTAGGTGGGACAGGCAAAGAAAACATTACTGTACAAGTATGCATATCAGCGTCAGGTTTTTTGTTGCCACCATACATTTTGTACAGTGGTCAACGATTGATGCCTCACCATACACAGAACGGACCTCCAGGAGCTCGATATGCTGTCTCTGCAAAGGGCTGGATGACCGAAATCAACTTTCTTGATTGGTTTCGGAACTTATTTATTCCACACATACCCCAGCAAAGACCAGTTCTATTAATTATTGATGGCCATGAATCGCATATAAAATATGAAGTAAGACAGTTGGCCATTGAACATAGAATTGAACTAGCAAAATTACCAGCACACACAACCCATCTTCTACAGCCACTGGATGTAGCTGTCATGAAACCATTAAAAGGTTTTTATGATCAAGCAGCCCATAGTCTCTTTTTGAAAGAACGGCGGTATATTAAAAAAACTGATTTTCCATACTTGATTGGCCAAGCATGGAAAGGTTTTAAGCCTACATATGCAGTTAATGGCTTCAAGAGAACAGGAATAATGCCCCTTTCTCGTAATGCTATTGAAGATGGATCTCTTATGCCATCAAGACCACTTGTGGCAACTGGGCCACAAAAGCAACAACAACAACAACAACTTGGCAGTGGCACCAATGATGACCCTAATGATATAGAAAATGATGAATCAGGTAATGAAAGAGACCTAGATGAGTTAAATTGTGACCCAATGTATGGTGAATCTTTGCTAGAACAATTGAATACACACATAGACAGTGAACTAACAAACCAACTTATTACCTCTCAATGCCCTTCGTCATCAACATCAACTAGCTCAGGAATTGCTAACTCTTCATTATCACCACCAACATCAGTTCCGATCAACCAGTCACACTCCAATATTGGTTACTCAACACCAAATCCAGGTACATCTGACCAGTCAAACTCAAACAACTCATCGTCATCACCAGCAGGCCAAGCTACAGTCAGTGAGTCACAATCATCACAATCATCACAATCAACCACCAGTACAGATTCATCCCTGCCAGCATTCTTTCTCAAGTACTTGGAACAATCGGTGAAGTCAAAGAGTACACCAGCTAAAAGAGGAAGAAGAGTAGCTTCTCTTGGAGAGAGCCTCACTGCAGAGGAAGCCCTGGAGATACAAAAAAAACAAGAGGAAGAAAAAAGGAGGAAGGAGTTAGAAAAAGAAGAGAGAAAACTACAGAGATTGAAAAAAAATGAGGAAAAGCTAAAACAAAAATCAAAGGGAAAAAAGAGAAAGGAGAAACAGCCAGCAAGATCCAGTTCTAGACCCAAAAAGATAAAATACAATGACGATCAAGATGTGTGCGGTGAATGTGGCAATATCTGGGAAGAAGAAACAGAAGAGAGTGAAACATGGATAGAATGCAAAATATGCAAACAGTGGTACCATGCTGCATGCATAGGACTAGAAGAAGAAGAATTAGAAGACATAGGAGACTACATTTGTGAATCATGCAACTAAACACACACACAGTTTTTACAGTTATCACTTATATATGTAATACTTCTATATTGAATACATTTTATTTGTATTCAACCCTCTAACCTTGAAAAAAATCCAGTAAAAAAGCATCTCTCTTTACCATGCCTCACACGTGCTTTCCGTTTATTAATCGTGTTCTTCCGTGGATCCCTCCGTAAAACATAGTCCGAAATTACCCTACACAGTCCGACTTTACCTGCTCAACAGTCTTTCCTTTTGTCGCACTATAACTTTTTATCCTTTCAGTTTAAAGAACTGGCAGTAGAACAGTTGTACTAGTGACACCTTGCTGATTACTGTGGTGTCTATTTCGTTGGTGTAATTCGTCAGATTGGCTTGATACAGTAAAAAGTAAGACATTTTTACATGCAAATTGAAAAAAAGCGTCCGCAATTACCAGAGTTTACTATATATATATATATATATAATTATATATATATATATATACACCATGTGCTACCTACACATGTATAATTAGTACCGACTTACTTGTGACCTCTCTAGTAATATTTGACATTGAGGGAGAGAGTTTGGAGACTCAGAAAAAGCTACCAATGTTTTTTCTGCTTGCTGTCTTGTTGATATATCATTTGATTCATACAATTGCTGACATAATAATTCAAGCTGTGATATCTGGAAATAGAAATAAGGAAATTATATGCAAGCAGCAAGTTGCATATTACAGCCCTAACCTGTTCTTCCATCTTTAAAGAACATTATCTTATCTCAGAAAGATTATACAGCAGAACACATCCACACACACACATAAGAACCTTAGAGTATACGGAGATATACGGAAAAGGGTTCCTAATTTAGGAGGGAATGCGAGTACTGTTTATTTTGTAGGTCATTGTTTATTTATTTATAATAATATTTATTATTTATTAGAACAATGGACACTAATATACAAGTTCATTTACTCCCCTGTTCAATAACTGTTCCTGATGGTGTAACACAAGCTAATGTTAGTAAATATTTTGAACCCACAATACAATCATCAGCAGTACATTCATCACTTGGAAAAGAAGGTATCATCCATATACTCAAATGATAATATATTTATAATATTTATTATAATAGTGTTAAGTGCATCGTTACGAGGAAGACCACTGAAAGGCACACCCATACAACTACCTACTAGTTACCGTGGTAACTATTAGTATGTTCGTTAAATATATTTCATAATTATATACACTTAATTAAAGGAGTTGTTTTAAAAGAAGATAAAGACAGTTTATCTGGTAATATACTAGTACAAGAGAAAGATATACAAAGAACGCTCTCTATAGACAAAACCTTTTCATCATTTAAATATTGGACACTAGATACACATCCTTCACAAGACGATAAATACCTCACTACATTGAAATGGATAAATATCTCAGATACAGTATGATAACATCAATATATTGCATGTACTATAATATTTATGTTTGTGCACATGTATGTATGTAATTATAATGTTCATAATTGTGTATGTACATTTTTTAGTTACATCGACCCATCATCATTACAAGTCCAAGTGAAGATTCTCCAAGTCAATAAACAATTGTTCTTGTTGCTATCAATATTATTAAAGTTTATATTAATAATGATAATAATCATACAATGGATTATGATATACAGGATTTATAAACTATTAATGATAGTAACCATAGTAACCAGCACTATCATATACTGGATGATGGTATACAGGTTCTGGAAAAGATGAGTACTCATCACTGCTATAATCATCATAATAAGCTCCCTCTGTGGTTCCCCATCCTAGATCTGTTACTATATCACTCTCTTTATCCATCCATATTAAATTACATTTGTTAATATCCACAAACTTATCCAACATCTTCTCAATAGCATGGTTACCACGGTGACGTGGACTGACAACGATACAATCCACATTTTCAGATAGAGAAACAGGACCATGAATTTGAATCTATAATGAATATACTACATACACATTAACATATATATACAAACCATACCTCCTTATAATGACCTATCATTGTTGACTTCATATAAGCTTTTCGATGAGTAGCAACATCAAGAATCTATACATAGATGTATATATATAATACATACATATATACATGTGTGTTAATACATACAGCTCTAAGCTCAGGATCTGCATATTCATTTAATACATTTCCATAGTGTTCACAACATGATAATTTAACTGACGATGATGATGTGTCCATTGAAGCAAAAGTTGTTCTTAATCTAACCTTCTTTAACTATAAATAAATCATAATTTACTGGTTACCATGGTTACCGTGATCATACCTGAATGAATGAGTCTCCATATGAGTAACAACAGCGAACTCCATGAGGATCACCAACTATATTTAATACACCATATTTAACTCTTTCCTCTGGTCTACTGTATTTATATATATTATTAAATATATTATCCTGATAATAAAAACAACATCATAATAATATAATATAATTATAAATATACATACTTCCCACGATCTTCTGGCGGAAAAGTCACATGACCCACTCCCAGACCCTATCTCAAAAAGGTTCCTGTATTGAGTATCTTTAATAAGATGATTTAAAACATGATCCAAATTAAGATGTATTATTATAGGGGCGTCATGACGAACCCATTGTAATACCCTATATATATATATATATAATTATATTTAATTATAATTAATTATTAAATTCCTCTCATACCTTTGTAAATCTTTTGGTGTGTATCCCAGCTTAATTACTCTCATACATAAATCAGCATATTGATCGGATGCTTCAGTTCGTGAAGTCTCTCTTACGTAATCTACAGCTTGTTGTTGAGTGGGTGTTAATACAGACATAGTTAATGCATCCACCTAGTATGTACAATAATGATTAGTATAATATAATGTATATAACGTACATCATGTATTGAAGGAAGGAAGTCTCTGAATCTATCTTTTGATCCAAGCATCTCACCCTGACATTTTACTGCGTGTGTTACTAGCTCACTAATTGGAAAGTCACAGAAACACATCATACATCTCTCAATAGGATCGTCTGTTGTCACCTGATAATATATAGATAATTATAATTATTTAATTCGTAATTAAATACATACCTCTTCATTTAATGTAGTCCTATTCTTCTCTGGGCAGTCATGAGTAATGATATCAACGACTGGAAATAGTTTGTGACAATATTGACACCGAATATTGTTATCGCATTCTTCTACATGAGATACTAGTTCTATAATACTGAATAAATGCTTACATTTGGGACACTGCTCTTCAGATAATTGTTGAGATAATGAAGGAATGGATGGTACAGGTGATAATGTACGTATAGCTTTGGGTGTGGTTAATATTTCATCAGTAATATCCAATTTAATTGCTTTCTGCCTAACCTCATTCTCCTTCATGTCTCCTCTTTCTTCTAATGTCCGTTTCTTGCGGTTAATACCTTCAATTCCTGACATATTACACTCAACTAATTTTTTTCCCCTATTTTCAATTTGAGTGTCTTCAAGATCAGAACTATGACCTCCATCTTGTTTCATGACTACCTGACACAAGACGATTTCACCTTTCTTCACTCCTTTACTTAATACATAACAGTAATGCATATAGTCACTATGAGATGGTGGTAATAACATTATCACATCTCCTAATTTAATATCTGTTGGTACGTTTTTCTTCAAACGAAATGATTTGTTTTTTAAACATTTAATGTTTTTTAAAGAAGAATCCGTTCGACAAGAAATCCATGTTCCATTACTACTATAATCAGTTATCGTACATTTTAAACAATATTTAGTTTTGTTTTCTAGTTTATGTAACATCTCATGCTGACTGGAATCAGGTTGTGGATCTTGACTAGAATCAGGGTGTGGATCCTGACTAGCATCAGGCTGACTGGAATCAAGCAAAGATGGGTCATCACGTGATGCTTCTCTCTTCACTTTATGTATCTCAATACAGCAGTGTTTTCCACTTACATTGGTGTGTCTAATTAACACATCAGCTGTTGCAATACGACCCAAAATACACTGACAGCCACCATGAAGAGACTTCACACATTTCGCCATATTTGATTTTTTTTTGTAACACCCACTCATTAATCAAAAACACATTAATCTTTATTAATCTGTATTTGGATCTAACAGATACATCTCACCTTAATAATAATTAAACAATAAATATAATACAAATTGTAATCTCTAGCATAATATACTATTATGAACAAGTGCTAAGCGATTTGTTCCCACACAACATTATTTATTATTTAATATTAGTAACTGTATCATGAATTGCTGCTGCCACATAATCCAGATTAGCATGGTTTAATCCAGATATATTTATACGACCACTTGACAATAAATAAATGTGATATTTCTTTGTTAAATACTCAACCTGATCACCTATACATTGACAAATGGTGATTATAAAAAATACATAATTATTTATATACCTTACCATTAAGACCAGTGTAACTAAACATTCCAATCTGGTTAACAATGTGATCCCAGTTACCAGGTGTACCCTTAGCTTTAAGACGTTGGAATAAACCATCTCTCATATCTTTAATACGACCTGTCATCACGGTGAGATTATCAATCCTAATATATGACAATAGTACATTACAATAATATTTGATGACTAAAGACTTACCATTCCTGATAAAGTGTTGGGTTATTAAGAGCAGTAGCAACTATCCTGGCACCATGATGAGGACAATTAGACCACAGTCTACGACCAATAAATTTTAACTGTGACAAAACTGCAGAGCAAACTTCAGGACTCGATAGTACACAACACAACTGACCAACACGCTCATCTGAATCAGACATGGCATAATATAGTGATAGGTAATATTAATAGTATAGATTACATTTTGCATGGTAATAGTAATATGGTAATTAAGTAACTGAGCTAAATAGTAATAGACAGTCCAGCAATAGTATTAGTAATAGTAATATACTGATTTTAAGGTAATAGTAATAGTAATATATTACATTGCTAAACCCATGTTGAATTCTGAATATAGTAACATAACAATAATAAATATGATATCCATCCATCCATCCATCCATCCATTCACCCATCCACCCACCCACCCATCCATCCATCCATCCATCCATCCATTCACCCATCCACCCACCCATCCATCCATCCATCCATCCACCCATCCATCCATCCATCCATTCATTCACCCATCCATCCATCCATCCATTCACTCATCCACCCATCCATCCATCCATCCATCCATCCATCCATCCATCCATTCACCCATCCATCCACCCACCCATCCACCCACCCATCCTTCCATTTATCCATCCATCCATTCATCCATCCATCCATGGGGTCTCACTATACAATCCAAAATTCTTAGCAAATGATTGAGCAATGAAAAGTTCCATTCCTTGTCGAACCATCTCTCTGACAGGCCAAGCATCATTATCAACATCACCCGTTGCAAACCCCAAGTAGGCAGTGTCCATTAGAGGAAATAATTTACGCTCCTTTAATAAACAAAGCTTATATTCAATGAACTATGAATAATATATGAACTAACTTTAATAACATTAATTATCCTCAACCACTGATCTCTATTAGGATCAACACCAGTAGGATTATGAGCACATGTGTGTAATACAACCACACAATTCTCTGGGGCACTCTATAATATATATATTGATGATATATATATATACACATACAATATGAATATATAGTTACTGTAAGATCAGCAATCATTCCCTCAATATCAAGACCCTTAGTATCGGGATTATAATATCTGTACTCTTTGATGTTAGCAAACCCTGTATCTCTAGCGATACCATGATGATTACCTGAATAAACAAATAACATATTAATTGTGTTAATACAGAATGTAATATAACTCACTCCATGTTGGTTTTGATAAATATATCGTGTCAGTTTGGAGAAATTTATTGAGAAATTGAAGTCCAACACGAACACTTCCTGTACCAGAAATAGCTTGAAAAGCACAAAACTAAAGAAATGAATGCAATATAATGTAATAAATACAATAATATCCAGTAACATCTCACTCTATTCTGTGTAATTGCTGGACTATCACCGCCCAGTAATAGTTTAGTAGCAGAATCAGTGAATGCTTTCAGCCCATCTAGTGGTAGATACTCATGATTTAACATTAGATCAGTACTCATCTGTGCCTCAACTGTACGAACAACAGGTAAAACCCATGGCAGTCCTTCTTCATTACGGTAAGCTATGACAAAAGAACAATGATACATTCATGATAATCACTAATAAACAAAAATGCATACCTCCTACTGAAAGATTTACTTTATTTTGATCTCTATCTTCCTTGAACTTTACCAAAACATTGAAAACTGGATCTGGTTTTGCAGTTTCCAACTGATCAAAATAGGAGACACGCCTAATCTCGGCCATCTTTCTTTTCTGATACGCGCATGCGCATGAAAAAAATGATAATTAATTTTTTGAAAAAAAGACCAAAGACACAAGAAGCTAGGAAGTATTGACTGAGGTAATGTTTATGTTTTTAAATAGATGTATAGAAATAAACTAGGAATTATACTACAGTGAATTGGTTATGAATGTATGTCTCTAAATACCATCTTATTATTTGTAATGAACTTCAGTATGATAAACTGTTGACAGCAGATTATAAGATAGTAAGTTAGTGATATACATTCATATCTGAATACAACTGTTAGTTGAGTCTAGTAATTAAAATCAGTTGTGAATGTATGTCTCTAAATACCATCTTATTATTTGTAATGAACTTCAGTATGATAAACTGTTGACAACAGATTATAAGATAGTAAGTTAGTGATATACATTCATATCTGAATACAACTGTAGTTAAATCCAATATTTCATCTGTAAAGTGATGTGAGCTACTGGTAAGAATACTCAATGCATTATGTATAGTACAGTTGAAAATGTGTGTTGTGAATTTGCCTCTAAATACTATCTTATTATTTGTATTGAGCTTCAGTATATTAACTGTTGACGGCAGATTATAAGATAGTAAATAAGTTAATGATGTATTTTCATATCGGCACTATTGAGTTCCAATCATCATGGCTGATGTGTAGGGCACCCCCTAGGCTAGATATTCTAGTAATGTAGTTTGGTGTCTTTATCCCTCAACTCATTAATAATGTATTTTAATAATAATTTTTATGATGATAATAATTATTAATATACTGTTTAACAATAATTAAATAAACTCTTAAATAACTACTACATGTAAAATTAATGTAATTATAATATAATAAAAAGATAATTATTATTAGCTCCTGAGCTGAGCTAATCTTGCAGACATCTCTTCTTCCTCTTCTTCATCCGATTCCTTTTCTACTGTCTCCGACTATAAGTACGTAATGATAATAATATTATTATAATTGATAATAATAGAAACATACCACTAATGTATCTTCAGGTAATCCACTAGGAACTGCTTCAACCTCTCCTAGTTTACCTATACAATGACGATTTTAGTTATAGTTAATGAACATTACCGTCGTTAGGATTAGTAAAAACATGTCAAGCTTCAGTATCTAACTAAAAGTGTCTATTATTGTCAAAAGTTATTCTGACAGTAGACATATATTGTAGTACTAGTCACAATAGCTACTAATACAACACTACTGTACAGAATAGCACTTTGTTACATGATGTGTTTTTATATAATGTTGATACCTTGAGTTAATTCAAATAAAACTTTCTCCACTTCTTCATCAGCTTCATCTTCTAAATCATCATCTTCTACTCCTTCAAGTGTATCCTCAATCATTTCTTCCATTAGCCCAGCCTGAAGTAATGAAATAGATTAGATACACTGACTACAAGGTGATGTATATTACTCACTATTGCCATTGCTTTACAAACATATGGAACTCATATTTTATTCTTCAGATATACTATACGCATTCTGTCATAATAGGTCCTTGTATCATGCAAGTATCATGATGACACAAGCTTCATTATGCAAACCTACTATTAATCCCACACACACATATATATATATATATAATTATGTATATAGTATTATAGTACTCAATACGATATACTGGTTATCTCTTTAAAGAGGTTGGTACCTTTGCCATTTCTTTGCTGAGATCAAACATGGCTCGTTGAATTTCTGGCAGTTTTACTAATTGTTGCATTGAATGCATTACTTCTGTACTTTTCTGAATTGAGCCAGCCATACGTATAGTTGCTATGGTAACAAAAGTCTAATATATATAATAATATTGAGCCACACCTACTCACATAATTGATTCTGCATTTGCATCATGACAGAATTCATTTGAGCTTTTGATGCGTACATTTTACTGACAGCTCTACGAGATTGAACAACCTCTTTAGCAAGTATTTTACACACATCAGTCTGGCCTTTTTTTGCTGCCTCTTTTATTGATCTCTTGACTTTAGCTTCTTCTCTCTGTATAGCTAAAATAATTGATGTTGTCTCAATAAATGAACAACGATAAATGGAGAAACATATTAACTGTATGAGTACATTTTAATATAACTATAATTCATCATGTGTTCAAATATATATAATTAAACAAAGTTTAGAGAAGTTTATATTTATACAAGACATAGATAGATATACTTACCATTTATCTGTCTATCTATAACTCTTTGCTCTTTTCTCAATTTTGATTTCCAATCTCTAACCTGCAATATATATATATATATATAATATATATAAATATAAAATACACACACACACACACATATATATACAGACATATATATCTCACACATCATACTGTCATATCTCTATCTTACTTGTTCTTTAGGATCTGGTTTCTTCCCAAAGAGAGACATTTCGATAATGACTATACACTATTTAAGTGAAGAAGCCACACCTAAATTATTAACCACACCCCCACTAAATATGACCACACCCACTATTAATTAATTATGAATAACAATTATTATTGCTAACATAAAAAAACCCAATATACTTTAAAATAAACAGAACAAGATAACAATCCATTATAATGCATTAACAGAACACATAAGACTGAGATATGTAATCATTAACTATTGTATATAGTTTGCTAACACGAACATTTTTCTTTATTTGATGGAGGTTGTTCCAGTTTTAAGGTAACATCTGAATCTGAAGCTGTTAGAGGTATATACAATAATTATTATAATTAATTAATTAATTAGTTAATTACATTTGTTAGGAACTATTTTATCTCTTGTTACTGTAATGTAGTCTTCTGCAATCATCATGAATAAATGATCAATATTATATCCGGTTTTAGCGGATGTTTCCACACATTTTGCTGAAATCTCTAAGAATAGATTCATAAATAGATAGATAGATAAATAGATAGATAAATAGATAGATAAATAGATAGATAGACAATTAAATTACCGTCAGCATACTCTCTTGCAGTTGATAAATCAATTTTTCTAGCTTTTTTATTCTCCTCTACTAAATCATATTTAGTACCACACAAATATAAGACACAGTCCTATATAACACATAATAATAGTATGTACTGTACTATTAATAGTAACATGCATTGTACTATTAATAGTAACATGCATTGTACTATCAATAGTAACATGCATTGTACTATTAATAGTAACATACATTGTACTATTAATAGTAACATGTATTGTACTATTAATAGTAACATGCATTGTAATATTAATAGTAACATACATTGTACTATTAATAGTAACATGCATTGTATTATTAATAGTAACATGTATTGTCCTATTAATAGTAACATGTACTGTACTATTAATAATAATAACATGCATTGTACTATTATTAGTAACATGCATTGTACTATTAATAGTAACATGCATTGTACTATTAATAATATGCATTGTACTATTAATAGTAACATGTATTGTACTATTAATAATAACATGTATTGTACTATTAATAGTAACATGCATTGTACTATTAATAACATATACTGTACTATTAATAGTAACATGCATTGTACTATTAATAACATATACTGTACTATTAATAGTAACATCTATTGTACTATTAATAACATATACTGTACTATTAATAGTAACATGCATTGTACTATTAATAACATATACTGTACTATTAATAACATATACTGTACTATTAATAGTAACATGCATTGTACTATTTATAGTATCATGTGTTACACTATTTAATTACCTCTTCTGTTTGCTTCAGTTCATTAACCCAAAACTTAGCTCTCTCAAAACTTGATGGATCCGTCAAATCTGAAAGTCGCCATGGAAACCAGTGATGTCATAATTAATTATAATACACTTACCATAACAAACAATAGCAGCTTTAGCCCCCCTATAGTATATTCTACTCATTGATTCATATCTCTCAGACCCAGCTGTGTCCTGTAATAGAATTATTAAATGTCTGTTCATTAATACTAACTATACATACAGAAAAGTTTAGAAAACAATATTGCCTAAAATGATTCTCTATTATCCAAGAGGCCTAATAATTGCTTTTCCTGGAAACCAAATTTAATTACATTCCAGTACACAAAATGGCTGCCTATCAAGATATCATTTTGATTTCATTCAAACATACTTACCCATATTCCAAGTGTAACACTTTCTTCATTAACGGACACCTTCTTAGCACCAAATGCAGCACCGATAGTCTGATATGATGAAAATAGTCTATATATATCTATGTACATGTATACCTTGATACAATTATAATAATTTCTCCTCTCATCTAGAGAGAAAGAATATCTACAGCAGGTCAGTATAATATGATCATTGCTTTCAACCATTCAAAAAGGAAGTTAACAGTTAGTTAGAATAGGTATGTATATATATATATATATATATATATATATATATATATATATATATATATATATATATATATATATATATATATATATATATATATATATTATATATATATATATATATATATATATATATATATACATTCATGCATACATACACACATTTATACATACATGTATATATATATATACATACAAACACATACACACAGTACCTGACTTTATTAAGTTTACATACTATGATAGGAGCTACACTTTAATAAAACAATAGTTAACTGTACTTCTAAGTAGTACTATAGTACTACTTTGTACTGTAATCATAGTAATGTGTGAATTCCCTTTACATTTATATGTGATAGCATAGAATTTATATGTGATAGGTGTAATACTGTGTAGTACTAGTGTACATGAACTTCACTCACAAAATACACTGTAGTCAATGGAACTACAGTGATAGCTTAATAATGTCAGCTACTGTACATACATACATATATACATACACACATATATATACATACAAACATACATGCGTATACCCTAGTAAATACATACATACATACTGGTACTTACATTATAATTATATATATACATACTTACAAACATACATACAAACAATAGTAAATACATACTTACATAATATGTAGCATAAATATATATATATATATATATATATATATATATATATATATATATAATTATATATATATATATATATATATATATATATATATATAATTATATATATATATATATATATAAATTATGTATTTAATAGTATATATATATATATATATATATACTATTTGCACTTACTGATTGATAGGGTGCTTGAGCATTAAACTTGCCATGTATATATCTTTCTACAAGGCTAGTCTTCCCTCCATACTCCTTTCCAAGAAGAACTACCTTCAAATCCACCTTTCCAGCCATCTCTCTTGCGAGTCAAAATATACGAGCTTAGTATATTTTTTAAAAGGTGGAGTAGAAGGAGTGGTCTGTCTGTAGACATGGCATCTCTTCTTCTCTTCAGATATCCATTGCTATCAGATGCTTCTCTTATTAAATTCACTCTGCGATTTGGAAATTATAACAGGTATATATAGTTTATTGAAAGGAGGGAAGGAGACAAAATGGGCATTAATTAGAATAATTCAAAATGGACATTAATTAAATGTGGTTATATTATAATTGTAATAAATAGATGCAATAATTGTTTCTACAGAAGATGGACATATACAGCAGTTGTATCTTCACTTAGCGAATCTATTTCAGCTGTGTGTACAGATAATGAGATAGATAGAGATTGTAGATTGACATGGGTGTGTCCCCAAACTCCAGTAAATAGTACCTCGAGTTGGAACCCCACTCAACACATTACGAAAAATAGACATTTGAACTATACAAATCAGTTTCATTGGACGCACACACTGCACTCCCATCTAATCTGTTTTTCAAATGTATATGTTCCTCATGTTGGACTGCACACTACCGGATCTAAGGAAGAGGAAGAAAAATCAGTAATGGAGAAAGCTGTGTCATCATTGAAAGAGAGAAAGCAGGAAAAAGTTAGGATCACAAGCATCTATGTCTATATGTATCTATTATATATCTATTTATCTACTCGTATTATCTATTTATCTTCTTGTATCATCTATTTATCTACTCGTATCATCTATTTATCTACTCGTATCATCTATTTATCTTCTTGTATCATCTATTTATCAGGCTTTTAAACAGTTAGTGGATCCAATCACACAAAAATCTGAAGATGTAGCAGAATTAAAGCCTTCTTTAGTAACCAGATTAAAAGATATGCTAGTTCATTATTATCATGGATTTCGTCTCTTTTTCCTCGATATGAAAGTCTCTTCAAGACTTCTTTATAAAAGTTTGAAGGGAGAAAGTTTGTCTAGACGAGAACAAAAACAGGTTATAAATATTTTTCTATTTAATCTACTTATGTATTTATATATCTATTTAACTGCCTATGCATCTATCTACATATATGTATTCTATTTAACTAACTTGAATCTATCTAAGTGTTACTAATTACATCTATTTCAATACTTTATGGTTTTGTGTTTGGTTTCTTGTATCCACTTAATATATCTTAACTACCTTAAAGATTTCATATTAAATGCATCTATCTAGTATCTATGTATTAATGTAATATCTAATGTATATACATGTATTAACTAACTTTTTCATCTATGTATATCTATATTATGTATCTATTTATGTATTAGTAAACTATATGTATTAAAGTTTACTTATTGATCTATTTATGTACTTTTTATATCTATTTTAGTTTCGTAGGACAGCTGGTGATCTGTTTCGTATTTTGCCTTTTTCTGTTTTTATAGTAATTCCTTTCATGGAATTTCTATTACCTGTGTACTTGTGGGTCTTCCCTAATGCATTACCGTCAACATTCCAGAAGAAGTCGTCATATGTAAGTCACACCCTATGTCACATGATCAGTTTTATAAATCTATCTACTATGCTTGAAATACTGATAGATAGATGGATAGATAGATAGATGGATAGATAGATAGATAGATGGATGGATAGATAGATAGATGGATGGATAGATAGGTAGATGGATGGATAGATAGATAGATGGATGAATAGATAGATAGATGGATAGATGTTGATAGATTATGAGAACACATAGATAGAGTGAACATTAATGAATGATGTATGAATAGCTGTTTATTATTGTATAATATAGTTATTGTTATTCAAGTTATTGTATATTGTTTATTATTTCCTCTTTTTTGTTTATTTTTATACTATAATATCCAATTGTTATTATAGTTTTTTATTCATCTATTATCATCCTCTGATCATACCTATATAAACCAAACCATTTGTCTCATTTTTCATCGTGATGAAGACACCTGAATAGATGTTGAATCAACACCTTATTTTCTTTTCAAAAAAGAAATATTTGATAGTCAAACAATTGTTTCTATTTATACGTTCATCTATCTATCTATCTATATATATATCTATTTATCCTGCCTTTTATCTATTTATCTGTAGGATGCTCGCAAGAAGAAAGAACTAAAAGTGAAGTTACAGATGGCAAAATTTTTACAAGATACTCTTCAAGAAATGGCTGTCTCTAGTAGAAACCCAAAAAAGAAGAAAGCTGTACAAGAATTTGCTGAGTTCTTTGATAGGGTAAATTAGTTAATTATTTAATGTAACGAGGATGCCGCTGGCAGATTATAATCAAGACTCATTTTGTAATTGTGTTTATAGATTCGTACTTCAGGGACTCAAGCTGATACTGAAGAAATTATGAAATTTTCAAAACTATTTGAGAATGAATTAACATTAACTAACTTATCACATAAGCAACTACAAGCATTATGTAGGTATGTTGAGTAATAAATGAACACACATACACAAATGCATACATACACACATACATATATACACACACACTTACATACATAAACATACACACACACACACACTGACACACACATACACACACACACACTCACACACACACACACACACACACACACACACACTCACACACACACACACACACACACACACATGTACACTTACATACACACACACACACACTCACACACACACACACACACACACACACACACACACACACACACATGTACACTTACATACACTTACATACACACACACACACTGACACACACACACTGACACACACACACACACATGTACACTTACATACACATACATACACACACACACACACACACACATGTACACTTACATACACACACACACACACTCACACACACACACATACACACACACACACACACACACACACACACACACACACATGTACACTTACATACACTTACATACAGATTAGTTTTATTGCCGACAATTGGCTCCAGTAATGTATTAAGACTTCAGCTCAGAATGAAATTACGACAGATTAAATCTGACGATGAAGTAAGATTAGTAATAATTATATATATATATATATATATACAATTAATCCATCAATTTGTTTGTGTAGATGATCAAGAAAGAAGGTGTTAAATCATTGACGGTACAGGAACTACAATCTGCTTGTCAGGCCAGAGGAATGAGAGCTTTAGGTATGCCACAAGAGAGACTTAAATCACAACTTACACAGGTATGTTTATATATGTATATATCTGTCTATATATATATACATGTACATCGTGAAGTAATTTAGTATTCTGTAGAAATTCTATATTATATATTATCTCTTCACATAGTGGTTGGATCTACATTTAAATAAACAGATTCCAGCTTCTCTTTTACTTCTATCTCGTGCATTATATTTACCTGAGGACATACCAACATCAGATGTATTGAAACAAACATTATCTAAACTACCAGAAACAATTGTAAGTGATAATATCAATTAGGAGTGTGGTTAATTACTGTGGGTGGGGCTAATAATATTAATTAGGTTGTCTTCCTCTTCTTTCTCAGGTAGATGAAGCTGAAGTGCTTGTAGCCTCTACAGTTGGGGAATCAGTTGATAACAGAAGACGTGTTGATGTCATTAGACAACAAGAAATATTGATAAGAGAGGAAGAAAGAGAAAAAATGGAAAGACACCGAGAAAGACTTGAGAAAGAAATGAGAGTAAGTCGTAATTAATGATTGGTTGTCATGACAACATGTTATATGGATAATAAACTATATCCTTAATTGCATACAGAAAGAGGGACAAGTTACTACTAAAGTATATGCCACACCTATTCAACCATTAACCACATTTATTGATATTACTAAGACCACACCCACTAATCAAGTGACTACAGATGACAGTTTCTCACCTAAAGATATAAGGGATTTAAATGAAGTAGTGTCATCACTCAAACCAATGTTAGAAGAAGAAAGGGAAGTTTTAAGAGAAATACAAGAAGATAGAGAAGAATATAGAGAGGTAAGACTGTATCTCCTCTTCCTCCTCCTCATCCTCCTCCTCCATTTCCTCCTCCTCTTCCTCCTCCTCTTCCTCCTCCACCTCTTCCTCCTCCTCCTCTTCCTTCTCCTTCTCTCATATGTTTGCTTAGCCTACCTCATTTGTCAATTCGTTCATGATCTTCTTGTTCATGTACATATAGCCATACATGTACATATACATACATACATGTCTGTACATATACATACTGTACATAGTCATGTATGTACATGTACATATGTGTACATGTACATACACATACATGTACATACAGAGTGTCGTGGGTTCGAATCCCACCTGAGGCAACTCTCATTTTCATTTTTCCATTGCCTCAGGTGTCTTTCTTTCTTTCTTTCTACATCTCCTATAACATCATGTACATATATAAATATATCCATGAAGCATCAAACAGATCCACATAATTTAAAATATGATAATTAAATTATTAGTAATCCAAAGAACACACACATGATGTACACCTCTCTCGTGGGAAATGATGTCATGGCAGACCTCCTGGTTATGAATATAAGTCATGAATATCATTATATCCTATAATGAATATTATTAGTATGAAACCATACAAGATTATGTTAACCTACAACGTGCATACATGTACATGTACATACATACATACATACATAATTATACATACATGTACATACATACATTCATGTATACATACATACACATATACACATACATGTACATATATGTATATGTACATTCATGTACATGCATGTATATACATTTATCTTTGAAATTGTTATCTCAGATGTATGAATAAATGATGTCAGCTGATTAATGAATGAATATTATTAACTCATCATTGCCATCATTCTAGGATTATCTGTCACCTCACATTGTAATACTAATTTCTAGGAATCCTGTAATGATGTTTATCTAATTATATATTCATAATTTGTGATCTAAAATTATAATACATGTAACACCATTTTGAGAAGTTAAACGATAATTAATAATATGATATTTATAATTGTTGTGTACACATTGTTAACAAATTCCCTAATGTGTTGTGTATATATATATTATAAATAATATATACCTCTCAAGGGATATAATATAGTATAACATTGTTATTATATCTTGCCTACCTTCACAAGAGTGGTAATTATGTACATAATTACCACTCTTGTGAAGGTAGGCTGCAGCGTAATTACTTGCATATATATATATGTATATACATGTATTAATATGTGTTATTACTATGCTACCATGGTAACCATTTGATGTGGTTAGGTGTGGATACACTTCAATTGTTAAATCATAAGCCAAGATTAGGAAGTGTGATAACCTGCTGATATTCAAAGGTATATCCCCCAGACCCTCTAGTTATATCCCATAGCATTCTCCATAGCAAGGTGTAGCATATACACACCTCATAATCAGGGCTTATATGATTATCATGATGTAGTTCTTGTAATGAAACATGTGAAGAATGTGAATGACTATAATTGTAAATAGTTACGTGAGCTATATATTCATTTATTAACAATGGTAATTATGTCAATTCCATGTAGTGTGGTATGTAGCATATTGTGTTAATCTATAATGAAAAGGAACCTCAATATCCACATCGTGTGTTGTAACATATATTAATAGTACAACTGCTTTTATAATTTCACTTAATAACATCCTAATTATATTTTGTTTCTCAAAACTGTTTTGAGAAACACGATTTAAAGATGATATTGTTATTAATATTTGGTAGCAAAAATAAACCATTTAATTTAAACAATCATCAGTATAAACATGACTAGTGAAAAACTATTTTAATGAGTGAAACTAACATTATAACTAAAACACAATACATTACTATACAATAATAGGGAATGATATATCTATATATATACATGTATGTACTGTATGTATATATGTACATGTATGTATGTATGTATATATGTACATGTATGTATGTGTGTATGTATATATGTACATGTATGTATGTATGTATATATGTACATGTATGTATGTATGTATATATGTACATGTATGTATGTATGTATATATGTACATGTATGTATGTATGTATGTATGATTGAATATATATACCTGTATACGTATGATACATATACAGGTATATACACACATGCATACATACATGCACATACATACATACATACATACATACGTACATACATAAATACATACACACATACATACATACAGTATGTATGTAAATATGTATGTATGTACGTATGTACGTATGTATGTATGTATGTATGTATGTATATATGTAGGTATGTAGGAATGGAGATATAATGGTTATTGTAATTATATTAATTAGTAGTTTATGAAAGCAACAAATAATTGATTATAATTGTATATTACATTTTCTATTAATAGACATTACTAATTGATTGTGTTTATAAATGTCTCAAATTAATACCATAATTATATTATTAATATACCATATATAATATATATTATACTATATACAGATCGTTATGGAGCTTATGTATATATATACTAACCTTTTGTAAGTTTATCAATCCATTTTCGTTTCTTTGTTTAACCATGCGATGTTTTTATTTGTGTATGCATGTATGTATGTATGTATGTATGTATGTATGTATGTATGTATGTTCGCATGTATGTATGTATATATGTATGTATGCATGTATGTATGCATATATGGCTGTAAGTATGTATGTATGCATGTATGTATGTATGTATGTATGTATGTATGTATGTATGTATGTATGTATGTATGTATTATGTATGTATGTATGTATGTATGTATGTATGTATGTTCGCATGTATGTATGTATATATGTATGTATGCATGTATGTATGCATATATGGGTGTATGTATGCATGTATGTATATATGTATGTATGCATGTATGTATGTATGCATGTATGTATGTATGTATGTATATGTATGTGTGTATATATATAGTACACTCATTGCATATAGTTTTATAGACAAAGTTCACAAAGATATTCATTTTTTTTGTAGTAAAGGAAATAGACAGACATCTTATCATGGGAATTATCTGTAGACTGGTATTTCAGAAACATATGCTATGTATATACTGTTATCACAATTATTTTGATATGCCCTGTTGAGCAATGCGTGAAATGTCTCATATTCCCATCAAAAGAATGTGTTGTATAATCCCACTAATATTTATATTGTGACTGGTACATGTATGTACTATACTGTAATTAATATACAACTTGTCTTATAATTATATTCATGTGTTGTTTCATAAGTATGTGACTATGTTTATTTTGTTATGTGTTTCTCCCTACGTCAGTCTATCTTTCAAGACAAAATAATCATTACGTATGATAATAATATATATCACTTCAGTAATGTTTATATATTAAACATAAATTACGTAACTATTCATTCTTTAGTCCGTCATTCTGTATATGTATATATATATATATATATATATACATGTATATACATGTACATTCAATCATACAGTGGACATCCATCCCTCCATCCATCCATCCATTCATTCATCCATCCATCTATCCATCCATCTATCCATCCATCCATCCTCCATCCGTCCATTTATCCATCCATTCATCCATCCATCCATCCATCCATCCATCCATTTATCTATCCATCCATCCATTCATCCATCCGTCCATCTATCCATCCCTCCATCCATCCATTCATTCAGGATATTGCTGATTTAGCTCAGGAATGCTCTGAAGGAGAAGAAAAATTGGAAGAGTCAATTGCATCTGAGCGTCTTGGTCGTAGAGTGGAAGCCATGTTGAGTAAAGTCGACAAAACATTAAGTAACTTAGAGAGAGACTTTGTCACAAGAGATGAAGGAGACGATACAGTACCTGGTCTAGAGAAACATCAGTAAGTATAGTATTTATGACTATTACACAATACAGTATATATTGTTTATCGATATTGTTTGTTACTTATATACAGTTCATAATTATATACATTTAATTATTATTAATTTTTATTAATATTAATTATTATAGAGGTGAATTAATTAGTGTTCAACAACTGGAGAATGCACTAGCACTGTTACAAGGAACAAGTTGTGAAGCTAAATATCGTTCACTGTTTAGTGTACTTGATGAAGATCATGATGGAAACATTAATTTAGAAGAAATGGCTGAGGTACATGTAAACCTTGTGTGTGTATGTATGTATGCATGTACATGTGCGTATGTATGTATGTATGTATGTATGTATATGTGTATGTATGTATGTATGTGCGTATGTACTTATGCATAAATATGTATGTATATATGTATAATTATATAATATATAACAATGTTGTATTATAATATATAATGCCTTTTATGGAGTTATAAGTACTACATATATTGTATTGGGTGGTTATAGTCTGACTGTTCAATTACTATAATTACAATATTTCTGTAGTAAATAGTCTAACCACATATTTATCATGTGGTGGATTCTTTATACTGTAGTAATAGCGCTGTAGATGATAGATGAATGACTATATGAATGTATGTTATGTGTGTATGTGGTATATATGGACGTAAGCATAAACTATGTATGTATGTATGTGCGTGTGCGTGTGTATGTACGTACATATGTATGTACGTACATATGTATGTACGTACATATGTATGTACGTACATATGTATGTACATACATATGTACAAATGTATGTACGTACATATGGATGTATGTATGTATATATATATACATATATAAATATATATATATATATATATATATATACATATATGTATATATTTTTCCTTCAGGTTATTGAAACTCTAGCTACTGAAGATACTGATATTAATCCTGAACATATCGAACAAATTAAGAGATTAATTAAACTAGACAAAAACAAGCTACCATAATTGATTATTAATTATTATTAATAATTATGTTTAGAAATATTCCACAATAGTGACAATACACGATGACTACACGTATTATACATAGAATATTCTCATGGGGAGAGTCATCGAATATATACCAAGTTGCATGACGCCATAGTCGGTTAGATAAAAGACATATTTGGTAATTATATGTTTTTTTAATCACTTGATCTATGAATATAATTATAACTCAAAGAAAGGAAGCCCAGTCACACGAGTTGAACCACTTTTCATCCTGTATTGTTTAGCTAGCTACTTTACTATATCGATCACTGCTTGTAGATTTTATACCAAATCTTTGATTTCTCTTGATCTCTCTGTTTTGATGATGTTGAAGATTCTGTTTGGATTGACAATTCTCCTATCACTGTATGATCAGATAGCTGAGGGAGTCAATTGTACTGAAACACCCTGTGGATTTGGGTGCGAAAGTGAGTAATATCTTATAATCGTATTGTATGTATATATATATTATATATATATATATATATATACATATGTGTGTGTGTGTTTGTATATTTTAGTTATTGTAGATACAATTACACACTAATAATAATATATATATATATATATTATATATATATATAGTGAAGTGTTTAATTTTATCTTTAAAGCTTAATTAATTGTCTTGTTTGTGATACTCTTGTATATACATATATGTTAGGTCAGCAAACGTTTACCATTTATAATAAAATGTATTATATATATATATATAATTGTAATTATAGTCATTTTAGCTTTTGTTCTATATAATTTGTGGTTAATTACTAGTACTATATAGACATTAATGACAGTTCATAAACAGTCCAATAACTAAATAATTATCTGTTATTTAGTATTATCTGAATATTCAGATAGTAAAATGCTTAGTAGCAAAACTAGATATTGTGTGTTGTGTCGGAATGATGACATTTCCTATAATTTTATGTCAGCACATATCTCCATACATTTACAAATACACAATTATAATATGTTAGTATGAATGTTTCATGAGAATTGGGGTATGGTATTTAATGCGTACCCTCTATCGGAAGTGTAGTTATATACTTATTATAAATATTACTATAGTTGGTGTTTAATTCTTTGGCAATAGGGAATTATATTATCTAAATTTAGTTATAATTAACCATGTTATGTTGTGTATATATTGTACATAATTATCTCAACACTATATACACCCAGTGAAGATATCATATTAAGATATTATAATATAATTATGGTGTTTGGTAATGTCAATAAATAATTTTTTAACAAGCAGTCAGAATTAGAGTTAACATAATTTACAAGAGATGTAACAATATAATTAAGTTTATTATATCCTATATTTTAAATAATTAGTAATAATTATATTTTGACCGATTAAATTATGAATAACTATATGAATAATCATTACTATCAATTATTCATTATGTCAAGGTTATTATAATTATTCTAATTGTAATTATTATTGTTATTACTGATATTATTGTTATTATAATTATATTCTCCTTTTATTAGGTTCGTGCGATGCATCTTGTTATGATGTACTACCTTCATATGAAGTTATATACCTTAGTAATGGAGACATGTTAGAGATAAGAGTTGTACACCAACTGCTTCCTACATTTCAATTGGCTCGTGAGGATGATGGTGGTATGTATGAAGTGGTTGATGATGATGATGTTTGTGGAGGTGACTCAAGTGTTTGTGTTCTTGATGGTGATGCTGCCAGGTTTAAGATTAATAGTTTTGAGTCATCTTTAGCTGGGAATTATGAATATCAACATTTTTATATGTTTAGTGATTTTTGTCCAACACCATTTACACTAATAGAAGCAAGTGAGTTATAATTATTACCAGATATTAACACTTTACATAATATTAATTCTTTTGTGTCCAGCTGTGTTGTACATTTTGTTATAATGATGTTATAATGTGTGTTTAGCACCCCCTTCAACAATAAAATATGTCACCTACAAGATAATATGACTCCATCCATACACCCATTTATACAATAAATATCTATTCATCCACCCATCTATATATCCACCCCATAATATCCACCCATTCTTCATCTATCTATAATCTATTCATATATATATCTATCTATCTATTTATATATCTATCCATCTAACTATCTATCTGTCTGTCTGTCTATCTATCTATCTATCTACAGGTGTATCTATTTATGTATCTATCTATGTATATGTATGTGCATGTATGTTAGCGCATGTACATGTATGTATGTATGTATCTATCTATGTATTTACATATATTTATATATCTATCCATCTTATCTATCTATCTACATTCAACATCATTTAATATTTTACCACCCACCCATCCATCCATTCATTCACTATCTGATATATTAACACACACTCACTCATATACTATAGTATAGTATAGTAGGGTGTTTAATTGATTGCAATTAGGGAATATTCCAAGAATCAGAAATGTTTAGTTAAAACAACACATCTATGTATCTGTGTGGGTGTGTATGTAAATATAATGTAGTAAATGTATGTATCTATGTACATGTATGTATGCATCTATGTATGTATGTATATATGTATGTTTTAGTACACATGTAGTCAGTTTGTATATAATAATAATTATTAATTAATTAATTACTCCCTCCTACTGTACATGGTCATTATATAATACACATTTCATAAACTCATAAATAAATTTAATTAATTACATAACCCCTACACAATGCTTATATTTTAACCCTTTTATTACTACATGTACATGTATATATCTATTTTATAATCTATCTTTATCTAGTTGCCCCAACACTCTCAAAGGAACCAGACCCTCCAGCGCCTCTTGATATTGGTGACACCCTGACTCTGGTTCCCATGGTAACACTTGGTACACCACCAGGTATATCTACATGTGTGTTCATCTTAATGATTTTATTTACATTTAATCTACAGGTACAGTTACATGGTATAAGGATGATGTTGTCATAGCAACAACAAACAATTACTCTAAGCCTTTAGTTGAGGCATCAGATCGTGGTGTATATACTATTGTTATATTACACCAAACAGGAAACCTATCCCTGAATTATACCATATATATTAACTGTAAGTTCATACAGGAACATATATGTATATGTATGTATGTATGTATGTATGTATGTATGTATGTATGTATGTATGTATGTTGTGTATATGTAGGTATGTATGTATGTATGTATGTATGTTGCATATATGTATGTATGTATATCTGTTTTCATGATAGCTGTCAGATAAAATGTAAAACATGACCATATTTTAACCTACATGACATTGTACATGTATGTACATGTATATTGATTACACAGACAATGCCAGGTGTGTCTCGCAGTTATTATAAGCTCTGGTGTATGTATGTACATATATGTACATGTACATGTATGTGTATAAATGTGTATGTGGGTATATGTAATATGAATGTATATGTTGTATATATGTATGTGTATATGTTGTACATGTATATATGTGTATAGTGTTTGTATGTATGTATGTATGTATGTATGTATATATGTATGTATGTATGTATGTATGTATGTATGTATGTATATATGTATGTATGTATGTATGTATGTATGTATGTATGTATGTATGTATGTATGTATGTATGTATTAGTACAATACAGTACAGTACAGTACAATACAGTATAGTACAATATAGTACAGTACAGTACAATATACAATACAGTATAGTACAGTACAATACAGTATAGTACAGTACAGTATAGTACAGTACAATACAGTACAGTACAATACAGTATAGTACAGTACAATACAGTAAAGCACGGTACAGTATAGTACAGTACAATACAGCAAAGTACAGTACAGTATAGTACAGTGTAGTACAATACAATACAGTATAGTACAGTACAGTATAGTACAGTGCAGTACACACATGTACATGTACATATAGATACTACTTACTAACTCAATTATAATATCATATATATTCACAGTTCCTCCAGTGGTTACTCTCACCAGTACTAGTGGAAATGGAGTTACTGTAACTTGTCAAGCTATATCATATCCAGGAATTGGAAATATTACATTATCTCTCATTGATGGACCGTCTATAGATCCAGAAATAAATCTTAATATTGAAAACACAAATACTTTAGATTTTAAGAGTACAGCTGTACACACAGTACCTGAATGTCCTAATCAACGATATCGTTGTGTGGTTCAGTATGAAGGACCTACAATAACAAAAGAACTTGAGATATGTCAAGAAGGTTTGTGTTAAATATCAACACCATAATTGATATAGTCAATTTTTTATCTATCTATCCATCTTTATATCCATCTATCTATCTATCTATCTGTCTGTCTCTCTATCTATTTATCTATTTATATATCCATCTATTTATCAACATTATAGCACCATCAATCACATCATTACAAATAATGGAGGTAAATTCCTCTGGTATATCGGTTAAACTGGTTTGGGTATTATCACCACCTCAGCAAGAAGGATTTGAAATACAATATGAGGTATTTAATATTTGCCCCTATTTATTAAATTAATTAATTATTATTTTATTGTATTAGATTGAATATAGAGTTGTTGGTGAATCGTTTAACACAATCAATGTGTTACTGGATATTGAAGAATTTATAATCAATAGTAATAATATATATATCTATCTATCTAATATCTATCTATCTATCTATCTGGTTGGCAGTCCATCTATTTATCTATCTATCAGTCTATGTATATATCTATCTATGTGTCTATCTATCTATGTGTCTGTAATACGATGTAAATATAATTATATATGTATATAATTATTATTATCTATTTATATAATCTATCTATTTTATAGATTTAACTCCTGATACTGAGTATGAATTTAGACTGAAAGGTACTCATCCAATGGCTGGAGAAGGTGCTTACTCAGGCACTGAAAATTTTACAACTTCTACAGGTAAGATAGACAGGAAGGATAGATAGATACATGTACATGTAGTCATACATGTATTCATGATTAATTATACTTAATGGTCTTAATTCTTTTATCTATCTATATTGAGTCTATTCATCTATTTATCTATATATCTATCCATAGCTCCTAATATAATATCATTTCAAGTAATTGAAGAGGGTTCTGCTAATGATTCTGTTCTGTTGGCTTGGATGTTGTCACCACCTCAATCATCTCCTGTTCAATATGAGGTACACACATATATACATGTACTTAATTGTTATTATTATTATTATTATTATTATTATTATTATTGTTATTAGATTCAGTATAAACTCAGAGGTAGTGGCACATTTATTACCATCACTGAACTACTTGAGAATGAATCATTCAATGTCACTGGTGAGAAACTTGTTTCATCCACCTATCTATTCTATCTATCTATCTATCTATCTATCTATCTATCTATCTATCTATCTATTAATCTATCTATCTATCTATTTGCACTCATCTATCTATCTATCTATTTGCACTCATCTATCTATCTATCTATCTATCTATTTGCACTCATCTATCTATCTATCTATTTGTACTCATCTATCTATCTATCTATTAATCTATCTATCTATCTATCTATTAATCTATCTATCTATCTATCTATTTGTACTCATCTATCTATCTATCTATCTATCTATCTATCTATCTATCTATCTATCTATTAATCTATCCATCTATCTATCTATCTATTTGCACTCATCTATCTATCCATCTATCCATCTATCTATCTATCTATTTGTACTCATCTATCTATCTATCTATCTATCTATCCATCTATCTATTAATCTATACATAGGTTTATCCCCTGGTATGGAGTACGAGTTTAGAATACGTTCTAAACATCCTTTAGTTGGCCTTGGTGCTTATTCATTGAATATATCATCTGTAACATTTTCTGGTAAGTGACAAGTGAGATATGGACATACTCACAAACAGACATTTGTAGAATGATTATTCCATTTGGCTAGGAAATGATCTTTACTTTATAACTAGTTACCATATATGGTAAATATGTTATGACTGGCTTGTTGACAGAGTCATGCTTATGTATACATGTGTATATGTATATGTCTATTGTATATGTACATATATATTGTACATGTATATGTACATGTACATTTATATGTACATGTATATATGTGTATGTACATATAATTATTAATAATATACATTCCTACATGTATAGTTTAGTTAGTGGGAGAATGGTATAATGTAATATGATAGCTCATTGTCTTATCTTCCTTTTATCAGCCAAAATACACATTTATGTTTACTAATATCTCTCCCCCTTTTTGTTCCTCCTCTCTCCTCCCTTCTCTATCTTTTGGTCTCATCTATTCCTTCTCTCTCCTCCCTTTTCTCTCCTTTCGTCTCATCTGTTCCTCCTCTATCCTTCCTCTATCCTTCCTCTATCCTCATTTCTTACAGCTCCTCAATCTCCACCAAGACAGGTAACAGTTAGAAGGAATATGACTAAGATACACTTGACATGGCAACAGGTAACATCTAATTTAAAATATACATATCATTTAGTTGTGTGTGTGTGTGTTATTAAATGTATTATTCTTTTCATAGTCCAATTCTGTTGCCTCATATGATGTCAGATATAACACAACTAATACCAGTCCTCAAATAATATCGGTGGATACAAACTCATTTACTCTTAATAATATCAATAAATCATTATCCTATTATTTCTCTGTGAGATCTCGTAACCAGTGGGGTACCAGTAGATATAGTTCGATAGTAGTATACCGTGAAATGATAGGTATACATATATATATGTCTTGTGTGCATCTATCTATACATATATACATAGTTAACTATAATGCAATTGGTATCCAGGAAGTACATTCCTAAGGATTGTTAGATACCACAATTAAATATATCAACACTACATATATCTATCTATCCATCTACATATCTGTCATCACTTCACATAAGGATAATATAGTAGCTATATTACACATTCAAAATAGTATAATACTTATACAAACCACAGAATACAATAATTTCATGCTTGAGTAATACCAAAAACATCCTGATATAACCTCAGTACTCCTAACATATGGGACTATAATTATAAATGTAACATAATTTCGTGACTTCTTATATGAAGATATTTATTTCTTAATTAGATACTACGACACCAATATTGGTAAATATTACACAAATTCAACTGAGTGATACTGAAGTAATCATAGACTGGAGAATTACAGGTGAAGACCAGGTTTCATATATTGAAATTACGATTCACAGAGTCACTAGTTCATCGCCTGGAGAAGTTGAATTATATGAAATTTATTCTCTCACTGTTAACAATACATCAACTATTGCTCAGTGTTTCAATGGACTTAATGATAGTGATATATATCAGTTTTGTGTTGTTGCTGTATCTCGTGATGGTACTAGGTATGCCACTTGTGAAATACGTACCACAACTACTTCAGATACTGGACTACGAAATACTGGTGATTGTCAGAGAGTGACTAGTCAAAGTCCTGTTGAAGAAGGTGTGTGTGTATGCATGTATGTTTGTATTTATATATGTATGTATGTTTGTATATATGTACGTGTATCAGAGTTTTTGATAAGTTTTGAAGCTTGGGCCAAATTGGTGTGCCATGTGAGCTTATTAAAAACACTGACATGTGTGTATGTATGTGTGTTTGACATACCTATCTATATTCATATTTCTCTCTCTAGTAATTCCAAGTTGGGCTATTATTGTAATAGTGGTTGGATCTGTTGTTCTAGTATTTTTAATATTTGGTGGGTGTGGTCTTTATTTTGGTCTAAAACGTAGTAAAAAAGGTGAAGCTGATTTTGAAACACCACATGGATCATTCGACAAGCTACCACAGTACGTTTGTGTGTGTGTGTGTGTGTGTTGTGTGACATGTGATATATATTATTTTCTCTATGCAGAGAGGGAGGCTTACATAGCATCAATGGTAATTATCCATATCCTCCACCTGCTCCACGTGCCATGTCACCGGCAGCTAGAAACTGTATGGTGAGTACATTAATCTATCCATCCATATATCTATCTATCTATTTTATCCATTCTCTTAATCACAGAATTATAGACACAATAATCATGGACATCATTTGGACTGGCAAGGTGTAACAGCAGTATAGCTTTAATATTTACTTTACCAATCCTTTTCTTCCTGTTTTATTCACCAGTCAGTCTCCTGACATAAACACTCATTAATTAAATTCCACCTGCATTGTATCACTTTATATTATCGATCTGTTGTACCGATTGACTTGTAGGTGTGAGACCGCATTTAATTAATATTACATACTTTTTAATTAATTTGAAGTGTTGTATCATAATAATTAGCTTGTTATAACAATCTATCTTGTCTTATCATGTGTTTGTTTGTTGTTTCTTGTTTGTTTTTGAGTGAGTTATGTTCATGTATACATAATGTATTTTCAGTTTTTGTTGTATACAATCAAGTTATTAATTAATAAATATATAAATTAAAATTAGTAATAGTTATTAATCAATTAATAGTTTGTTCACTTGTCGAGATCCTATAATGTGTGAAAAGTGATAACTGTGCATATATTGTACCATGTGATATATATAATTACAGATGTTGTGAATGCATGTGCTAGTCATGTGATTACCTCTTGTCTGGTAGACATTAATTTAAAACATGTTTTACAAACACGATGAGTTGATGGTATTACCATATATGGTAATTGTGCATGATTAGCTCCACATAATCCACACGTCACTGTCCCACAAAAACTACAGTGATACTATAAATAGATATAAAAAATATATATATATATATTATATATCACATACATAATTACGTACATACAAATACACATACTTAGTTTAAATAATATGTACAATACCTTTCTTTGTGAAAATGAGAATGCTAGACCACACGCACATTTTGATACACCTCTTAATGGTGGCCAT
>OX345640.1:8243087-8440587 GCA_947044365.1 Petrosia ficiformis | reverse complement strand
TGTGTGTACATGTATGTATGTATGTGGTATGTTTGTGTATATATGTATATATTTTTTATTGGGTGGTATATGTATGTATGTTGCATGTGTATACATGTATGGTATGTATGTAGTTGTATGTTTATATATATATATATATATAATATATATATATATATGTATGTATGTGTGGGTGTATGTTTGTATATATGTATGTATATGTGGGTATACATATGTGTGTATGACAGAAGTAAATAATATTTTGTTTAGATATAATTATAATTATATCATGTTACATTTGTAGACATTGATAAGACTACCCTCTAAGATATCAGATGATCCTTATGTAACGAATTTCTTTGAGATAACTCCAGAAGACATTAATCCAACACTGTAAGTATGGTACTATTTAAAATATCATAGCCTCATTGTATGAATGAATTATTCATAGCTCATTATGTATTTATATAGCAAGAAAGATAAAGATGTGAAGAAGTTTTCAGACTCAGCTAACGAGATTAGTGATCCTATATTATTAGAACAGTTTGTTGCTATAGCTGATTATAAGAAACAGAAAACAGCTGAGTGTAGTCTAACCTCGGGACAAATAGTGGAAGTCATTGATAAGAATGAAAATGGTTTGTTTACTTATGTATATGTAATGTACGTATGTATTTTGTGCAGGCATGAGGCCAAGTACATTTATAAGTAAGCTAAAGTACATGTACTACAAAATTAAATACAAGTACAAGTACAAATGTTTATAGCTGAGAAATACTGCATTGTACTTGGTACTGGAGTGCTGTTTGTAACTGCCAAAGGTGACATGTTAAATTTTAAAGTGATTTACACTGCTTTGATGTAATGCACCTGCACCCTTTAGATAATTATAACAAATTGACAGTATTTAATGCATGCTTTGATGATTAAGTTTGAAAGGACTTCAAAATACTTCAAAGTACTTACAAATATTCATGTACTTAGTACTCAACTAAGGACTTGAGTACAAGTACAGCATTAATAAGGAAAGGACAAGTAGAAGTAGAGTATATGCATGCATACTTATTGTACTTAAATACAAGTACCAATGTCCTTGGCTCCATGCCTAATTGTATATTACATGAATGTGCATGTATAAATGTGATGTATGTAGCTCAGTGCATACATTATATTATATATATATATATATATATGTTGTAATTGTGCTAGTGTTTTGTGTTATAATAATGTACATATCTTGCGATCAGGATGGTGGTTTGTACATATGGATGATCTTAATGAAGGATGGGTTCCAGCAACTTATTTAGAACCAGTTTATGGAAGAAATGATGCAGTATCGGTATGTGTGTGTGTATTCATGTTTTTAATGCTCATATTCAATGTGTATATTCTTACTTCACATTTCAGCCTATTATTTTTGGTCCTGGCGAGGAAGAAATGTTTATTACTACTAGTATATACAAAGCTAAAAATGATGATGAGATTAGTTTTGAAAGAGGGGTCTTAATTGAGGTATTTCAGAAAGGATTAGATGGCTGGTGGAAGGGACGGTAAGAAATTTCATGATTGTAACCTTGGTGATTGTAACCATGGTGGTTGTAACTATGGTGATTGTTATTGATATGTGATTCTTTGTTATTTTTATTATCTCAATAGTTACAAAGACGATGAGGGGTACGTCCCAGCATGTTATTTAACTAGATATTATGGATCCGTTACCAAGGAAACAACTGAAGCCATTCAGGTATATATATCAATCTTGTAATATGTCTATTGCATAATTATGACATTTATTTCTTTAGTTTGTTTCAACTGTACAGGAAGCAGTCAATTCTACTCTTCACAAGTCATCCTCAGTTAGTGGCATAGATACAAAACCCAAAACTCCAGGTCCATCCATAAACAAACATGTGAACCCTGCACCCTCTAAAGGGTCATTAGTTATTGGTGGTATAACCCTTAAAAAAGGTGTTGATCCATATGCCGAAGAACGTGAGTAGTTATTTGTAATAGTGACCACTTCATATTATCACATGACTGTCTATTTGTATAGCTATTTATGCTCCCACTCCTAGAAAACAAGATATAAAGGTATATATACATACCTGTTTATATAATTTCATGTGTGCGAACATTTCTATGTGAATGGATTACTGTAATGGTGAATAGTTTAGTGTTAGGAACTTTAGATTACTGGGAGAGTTTATTTGAAAGATATGGATGGCCTCTGAAATGTGGACACCTTTTATAATCCAATGGTGTCCACATATGGAGGTTCTATCGTATTTATTCATTAATTACAAGTATATACGACAGTCTTGAGGCATTAGTTAATAAACTTTGTTGTTTTTTTATAGAATAAAACATCTCGATTTCCGACAATTCCTAAAGTAAAAAAAATAATTAGTTCTCCCGAATCTCGTCAAAAGCCACACACACCAGTCTTACCTGTAGATGACGATGATTGGGATGATGACTATTCAAAACCACACCCACTTGTAAGAGGCTTACTTGAACAAAACTCGGATGAAGAAGATAGTTTCCATGACTACGAGATATTGAGTGAGCATTATATGACTATAGGTGCATTTCAGACACAAGTAGATGATGGATTGAGTTTTGAAGAAGGAGTAGATGTTTCTATTATCACTAAAAATCCTTCAGGATGGTGGTATGTAGAGATGAACAATCAAGAGGGGTGGGTACCATCATCATATTTAGAACGTACCAATCGTCCGCACGATTCTAATTCACAGAAATCTAAACACATTTCAAAACCTGTTTCTCCACTTCAAAAACCTGTTTCTCCAGTTACACAATCTGTTTCTCCAGTTCATAAACCCATATCTCCAAATCCTGTTTCTTCGGATCCGAAACCACTTATCCTACCAAAAGCACAAACTCAAGCAGGACGTACTGTATCACCTCCTGTTTCAGTAAAACCAAAGCCTAAGGTGTCGCAAAAACCTTCTGTAGGACCTCGTAAAAGTAATGAAGGAGGGTCCTCTGTTGCTGCAATGGCTGCTGCACTTTCAAGAGGGCTTAATAATTCACAAGAACAAACGGAAGGAGTGAACACATCTCGTCGACCTAGTGGCACAAAGTCAATTGTTCCTCACAGAGTACCAACAAAATCTGATGAAACACTGCTTTCTGTAAAAAGAGATTCTTTGAAACGTTCTTCAAGTAGTGAAGCTGTTAGAACTGTTGAGAGAGTTGAGGATCATCAAAGATCAAAATCCCCTCCTCCCTTAAGACCACGCCCAACTAATGTACCTCCAGTAAAGAAGACATTATCTCAAGACTCTCCTCGACAACCAATAAAATTTCTTCGTAGATCTACAGAGAATTTACTAGCAGCACAGAAAGAAGAAGATAAACTGTCTTTCTCACCAAAACCATCTCCTCGTAAAAATATCAGTGGTACACTAGACACTTCAGTTCCCAAAGTACCTCAAAATACATCAACAGTCAGTCCTAATGAAACAAGATCTAAACCACCACCTCCTCAACGCAATCAAGGGCAACCATTTCAAAGTAATACTCTGAAATTAGCAGGAATAGAACATGCATTGAAAGGTAGAAAGAGTCCTCACATTAGCAGTAAAAGAACTGTTAATGTTGGGAGTGGCGTCAAAAATATAGCCCTTGGACCAGGTCGCCCCAATGTCCAACCAAAACGACCTGATCCTCCTAAATCCACCTCTCAGACAAAAAAAGCTCCACCTCCAAGACCAATTAACTCTCCGGCACAAACCCGTAAAATTACTTATGTCACAATAGCTGATTATGGTGGAGATGGGGAGGGTTCTTTGAGTTTCAGTGAGGGAGAAACCGTTGAAGTTTTTGAAAAGAACCCAGAGGGTTGGTGGTATGTGCAGATTGGTGGCAAAGAAGGATGGGTGCCTTCAACATTCATAGAAAAAAGTTCTACTAAACCAGAACGCCCTAAACCACCACAACCTTCAAGAAAGTCTGTAGCTACACGTTCTAAACCACCCCCACCAGTGAGAAAGGACAATCAATTTAGGGCAATAGCAGATTATATCACACCTGTTTATGAAGACTCTGGTATCAATTTATTAGCAGGGGAACTGTACGAAATATTAGAGAAAAATGAAGGAGGATGGTGGTTTGTTAAGAGAGGTCAAGAGGAAGGTTGGGCTCCTTCATCATTTTTAGAACAAGCTTGAGACATTCAATAATTGAAGTTATCTTATACATTTATATTCTATTTATATTTACAGCCAATTATGTACTATCTACTACTTCATTTAATGATAATTTTATAAACAATTACATACATGATATCATATTGAAAGCATCACTATTTGTATACATATTTACTCTCTGGAATACATAACAATGTACTACACACAGCTCAAGGGGACTACATATATACCCTCTGGAATGCATGACAATGTACTACACACAGCACAAGGAGACTATTTGTATACATATAAACCCTCTGGAATGCACGACAATGTTCTACACATAGCACAAGGGGACTATTTGTAAACATATATACCTTCAGCAGTGTGTGATAATGTACTACACACAGCACAAGGGGACTATTTGCATACATACATACTCTCTGGAATGCATGACAAGATTAATATTTTAGGTTACTGTTCACTGCAAACAGTAAACTTCACATAATGATCATGACTACTTACCTGTTGCATAAGAATTCTACACAACTCTTGTATATTAACAAGATAAACATAATTATAAATACTGTCTTATAATTTGCCGTCAACAGTTAATATACTGAAGCTCAATACAAAAAAATAAAACGGTATTTAGAAACATAAATTCATAATAGACTTAGTGTACTATAATACCTCATGTGTTCTTACCAGTTGGAATGTTTTCTTTCTTGATTTCTCAACACAAGCACTCAATAACTATAAATTCCTATCAACTCAAATCTGGTTTGAAAACATTAACTTACTGTCCTACAATCTCCCATCAACACTGAAGCTCAATACAAAATAGTAGTAACATAATATTATAAATATTGTTATATACATGTATTTGATTACACTACAGGTATAATTATGTATAGCTGCTGAAACTAGATCAATAAATTACCTTCCTATAATCTGTAGTCAACAGCTTGTAGTACTGAAGCTTGGTACAAATAATGGACAGTATTTAAAGACATATATTCACAAGAGATTTTAAACATTTCAATTGTACTATAAAAATATTAAGCATAATAATAAATTTAGACTTGCCTGTTAAACCAGTTTTTGTTCTTGATAACTCCGCATAGAGAAAAGATAACAATCATAAATAAACTACACTATGATTAAATTCTTAGATTAAAATTACAGGTATATGGAGTGAAATCTACTCTGAAAACATATTCCTAAATTACTGTCCTATAATCTGCCGTTAACAGCTCATGGTGTCTGAAATTCAATACAAAAAATAAGATAGTATTTAGAAATATATATTCCAAAGAGATTTAACTCTACAGTAATACATTATTATACATTGTAGATTAAGAATGTAATGTACTCACCTGTTGAAAGTAGTTAGCTTTTTGTACTTTTCGCTTTCAGTAGCTCAGCATGTGAAAAAAGATAATATATAATTATTCAATATTGGTATTTACTGTAGATTAAATTACAGGTATATTGGGTTAAATCTGCTCTGAAAATACATTCCTAAATTACTGTCCTATAATCTGCCGTTAACAGCTCATGGTGTCTGAAATTCAATACAAAAAATAAGATAGTATTTAGAAATATACATTCCAAAGAGATTTAACTCTACAGTAATACATTATTATACATTGTAGATTAAGAATGTAATGTACTCACCTGTTGAAAGTAGTTAGCTTTTTGTACTTTCGCTTTCAGTAGCTCAGCATGTGAAAAAAGATAATATATAATTATTCAATATTGGTATTTACTGTAGATTAAATTACAGGTATATTGGGTTAAATCTGCTCTGAAAATACATTCCTAAATTACTGTCCTATAATCTGCCGTTAACAGCTCATGGTGTCTGAAATTCAATACAAAGAATAAGATAGTATTTAGAAATGTATATATTCCAAAGAGATTTAACTGTACAGTAATACATTATTATACATTGTAGATTAGGAATTTACTCACCTGTTGAAAGTAGATATCTTTTCGCTTTCAGTAGCTCAGCATATGAAAAAAGATAATATATATTATAATAATTATTCAATATTGGTATTTACTGTAGATTAAATTACAGGTAGATTGGGTTAAATCTACTCTGAAAATACATTCCTAAATTACTGTCCTATAATCTGCCGTTAACAGCTCATGGTGTCTGAAATTCAATACAAAGAATAAGATAGTATTTAGAAATGTATATATTCCAAAGAGATTTAACTCTACAGTAATACATTATTATACATTGTAGATTAAGAATGTAATGTACTCACCTGTTGAAAGTAGTTAGCTTTTTGTACTTTTCGCTTTCAGTAGCTCAGCATGTGAAAAAAGATAATATATAATTATTCAATATTGGTATTTATTGTATTTTAAATTACAGGTATATTGGGTTAAATCTGCTCTGAAAATACATTCCTAAATTACTGTCCTATAATCTGCCGTTAACAGCTCATGGTGTCTGAAATTCAATACAAAAAATAAGATAGTATTTAGAAATATATATTCCAAAGAGATTTAACTCTACAGTAATACATTATTATACATTGTAGATTAAGAATGTAATGTACTCACCTGTTGAAAGTAGTTAGCTTTTTGTACTTTTCGCTTTCAGTAGCTCAGCATGTGAAAAAAGATAGTAGATTAAGACTTTACTCACCTGTTGAAATTCTTTTTACAGTTTTCTCTATTGGTAGCTCAGCATATAAAAAAAGTTAATATACATTATAATAATTATCCAATATTACTATTTACAGTAGATTAAATTACAGGTATATATATATAAATACTCTGAAAATACAACTGTACTATAATCACTGGGTACATTTAAAATCAGACATTTTATATTAAGAATTTTATTCATGTGATGAAAGCAGTTTTGTCTCTTGGCAACTACTTATAAAATATATGTAAGAATAATTATAATTTTATTAATTAAAAGCACAATGTACCAGATTGAATTGGATTAAACTACATGTTAAACATTGTGAAAATGCGACACTAAATTAATGTCCTATGATTTGCCATTAACAGGATAAAATGAGGCTTAATACAAACAAATACTAAGAAAGAGTTTAAAAATATACATTTACAATCCATTTTCACAAATGAACTGTACTTCCAAACTCATACATTGTAGATTAAGAACTTGCTCACGTGATGAAAGTGTTCCTTTCTTCACAAATCCGCATAAAAATCTTTCTATATTAGTTCTGCCCAGCGTCAAGAACACTTTTTCCTTTTTGCTGCAGCAACCATCCCGTATTCTTGGATTCAAAATCTGCAATCTGCGCATGCGCATATCTAAATAATTAATTAATTTTAATTGATAGGGTGGAGTATGCACATTTATTATCTATAATTATATCTAATTCTGTAGGATGGCAGTTAATGATTTGAAAGATAAGAAACATTTAGAACAACTGCTTGAAGGGAAGGGGTGAGGCAAAAAGACATTAAATGATGAATTTCAGTGTGTATAATAATTATACATGTGTATATATATTACGTATAATTATATGTATATATATATATACAGGTTGTTTGTATTACACTTCTGGACATCATGGTCAGAACCTTGTATTCAGATTAATGAAGCATTGGATGATCTCGCCAAAGAATTCACAAACTGTATATTTTTGAAGGTATGTGTATATATATACATATATATATATATATATATAATATATATATATATTAGAACAAATGAAATTATATGTTCCTTAATTCATCACTGAAATTATTTGATTAGTCTAATTATAAATGTATTACAGTGACTACATATACCATATATATTCTATTTATAGGTTGAGGCTGAAACATTATCAGAAATATCATTACAATATGAAATTATTGCTGTTCCTACTGTAATATTTATAAAGGTATATAATTATTACATTGATAATTATTTATTAGTTTTATTAATTAGAATAAACGTGTTATAGATCGTGTTAATGGCGCTCATGTACCTGAAATTGTTAAGAAAACTCAAATGTTAAGTGAGAGTGTGGCCATTCTTGCACCCTCTAATACAGAACCAAAAGAGGTATATGTATATAGTTTCATTTACTCATCTCTCTATTTAACTACCATTTATCTATCTGTCTGTATGTATGTTTAGGATCTTAATACACGTCTCAAGAGATTAATAAACTCTTCACCTTGTGTTGTCTTTATGAAAGGAAATACACAAGAACCTCGATGTGGTGAGTTAACACATTTTTACCTCCAAACTAGTTTTAATCTTCTATTATTTTACAGGATTTAGTCGTAAAATAGTATCAATATTACAAGAGGAGAATATAAAGTTCTCAACGTTTGATATATTAATGGATGAAGAGGTATATACATTATTACTTATAAATTATCATTTCTCTCTGTCTCATTTTATCTACCAGGTTAGACAAGGTCTTAAAACATTTTCAAACTGGCCAACATATCCTCAACTATATGTTAATGGTGAATTAATAGGTGGATTGGATATAGTACAGGTAATAGGAAACAAGTTTAATAATATAATTATTTATGTACTTTTATAAAATCTTACAGGAGCTTAAAGAAACTGGTGAATTGTCATCTACTATAAATGTATCTCAAAACTGAACCTCTCTATATTATATATCATTCCGTACATGGCTGTAATTTTAATTGAACTTGTGTATCATTGTAATTATTGAAGTAGTAGCTCTGTTGAGAGATAAGATAATCCAATGAAAGCAGCTAATATCTCACTGCTTTAGGAAAGTATATAATCATTGATTCACAGTTGATATTAAAGTAATGATAATGTACTAAGCATTATTTATAATTATGTACAAAATATTCTACTGGGGTAATATAGCTAATCCTAAGCTCACACACATGTAAGTTAGTCATTTCAGAGATGCTTCCATAGAACTAGTGAAATTTAAGAATGGATAGTAAGTTTCTTTGTCCAAAATGACAATTCGTAAGTCCTTCAAGAAACCATGAGGTTGGTCGTTACGCTGGTAATCAACTAGAGCAGTGACAATAACCTCGGCTACTATCTCTTTATCCATACCAAATAATCCTGAACTTATCGCAGGAATAGCTATTGAGTTTAAAGATAGGTTAACTCCCTCCTGAAGAACATTAGCAATAGTCTTACGCAGTAGTTCTTCACATGTTTTATCAGATCGAATCTCATTAGCATTCGGTCCAACAGCATGTATCACACGAGAACATTTCAGCCGACCTCCAGAAGCAGTTGATACAACATGTCCTGTTGGTATGCGTCCACCATTTTTAACAAGAATTTGTTTTGAGTATTGAGTAATCCTGCCCCCACTAGCTTTATCAAGTTGTTCAGCAAGCCCTCCCCCATGTACTAAAAACCCGTTAGATGGATTCACTACTGCGTCGACCTTTTCATCTAGGATGTTGCCATGACGAAGTACAAAGTGTCGTCCCTTTTGAAAGGATATACTTACTTCTTGCCTGTATATAACATGTACAGGACTATGCTTGTTTTTCTGTCCAATCCATTTTCCAATGGTTTCTCCCCATACTCCTCCTCCTCCCCTTCCGCCACCCCTTCCTCCTCCTCTTCCTCCACCCCTTCCTCCTCCTCTTCCTCCTTTTCCTTGTTCTTGGATTCGAAGTTCTTCCATCATTTGTTGTAAATCAGTTAAAACGCTCTCAAGTTCTGATGAAATAACTTCTATTTCCAAGTTTTTTGGTAACCATGTTATAAGGGTGTTTGGATACTTGTTCTCAAGCTCTGATGTAATGGTAACTAATCCTACATCTTGATGAACACCTTCTGGTACCTTCAGACAGCGGTTCGTTACACCAGCATGTTCCAATTCATCATATATACTCGTAAACCTTTCCATGGCTTCATCCATAGCACTTTCACTATTGAACGTAAAGTGAACTGTACTACTTCCTTCTTTGTGGTCAATTCCAGTACAAAATCCCATATGGTTATTTTTCATCAGTTTGATAATATCGGGTGAAATATTTGATATAGTATCGTAATGGGATGTGCCTGTGGGTGTGTCCTTTGTGAGGGATGATTGGTTGTGTGTGTCTTTATAATATGAAGTGGAAGTAGGTGTGGCTATATTGCAAAAAAGGATATTGACTTTCAGAAAAAGAAGTTTGCTCTCACTCACCATGATGATATACCTCATTACCCTTGACATAAGACATGTCCCCACCTCCTCTACTACTCTTCTTTGTAGGTGTGGTCACGGCATTATCTAGTATTAACGAATGAATACTCTCTCTAGCTTGTTGTACATGTCCCCAGTAACCAGATAGTGTTACTGAATGAACATCTTCTTGCAATGTAGCTTTTAGGGTGTGGCTTATTTCTTGACAGATGTCACTAATTTGTGTACGAGTTGGGAGTTTATCACCAGTAATTGTTATAGAAGTAGACTCTGTAAACTATAATGTGTACATATGAAATTCCTCTTTTTATATTATGTACCAAATGATTATATAACATCATGCATACTGCAAACCAATATAGCAGTACTTTACGATCATTCATTCTTTCACACACAACATACAATATGTATACTTACTGTTGATGTTATTCTTGAGTTTTGAAATGCAGTAAGTCCTGTTACATAATATAATCATAAATGTATATTTAGTTTATATGTACTGTTAATAACAAGTTCACCTTCACTATTGTCCACTGTCACCAACGAGTGAGTAGACCCAATACGACAGTCAGTCACCCTCCCTCCTCCACCAGTGATTGCAGTCTGTATCGTATCAGTAGCTTGCATTCTTAACCATCCAGCATCATGTTGCAGAGCTGATGGAGGATTTTCAACCAGATATAGTCCAGCAGAGATAGATTTTATGTCATAAAATGCATGTTGATAATTTCCAGCCATTCTCTGCAAAAACCTTGATAATAGATAATTAAAACATATCATTTAAGATTTACCAGTTCACTAATTGCAGGCACTATAGTATAGTTTTAAATAGTAGAGTCCCTCTTCTTTTATTTTGCAGCAAGGAAGTGGTCTTTGACTGGAAAGAAAGGCGGACCAGTTATGTAGTCAGGGGACATCCCTACACAATTTTTGTGTTCTCAGCACTTTGGTTTGGTTCTGCAAAGAGCCCGGCACACATATGGCGACAGGCTCTCGTAATGATAGTTCTAGTTGGGAGATCCTGAATGAAGAAGAAATGCAAACACTTCTTTTGCAGAATGTACCCAGTATGGTAGGTGAGGGTGATATTAGGGAGGCTGTGGAGTTAGTGGGAGGTGTGAGAGTTGTGAAGATGAGGATGATAGGAGACCAAGTGTTGGTGACAGTGAAATTAGATGAAGCAGGTAATTATATAATTTGAATGACATTGTGAATTTGTATATTATGTGTTAAACTGTGTTTATATGGTATATGTAAGTTTAAATGGGCCCCTATAATTAATACTGTTAATTTAGTGCTATTAATTTAGCACTGATTGTCACAAAACTAGAACTCGAAAGTATTGTTGACAATCAAATTCATCAAATAACTTAATACATTCACTTGACTCATCTAATAACACAGAAGTGCCACAAGACCACTCTTTCAGGATTAAAAACAATGACGTTCCTGTTATTAGGACATGGGAACACTATCCTAATGATCATCCTGTTGTTCTTATAAAGGATCTACCTCAGGGTGTTACTACAGAAAGTATTGAGAGTTATTTGGATGGAATAGAAATAGAAACATGTAATATTGACTTTAGCGAAGAGGATATGTCTGCTAGTATAGAACTGAATGATCCCACAGGTTAGATATAGAATCTGTTTGTCGGTCTGTCTGTCTGTTTGTTTGTCTGTCTGTCTTATGTATGTTCAACTTAGTCAGGAGTTAGAACCTTCATGTAGCATTTCAGTATATATATAGTACCACTTCTTAAAATTAAAAAAAAATAGTGGACATTATGAATAGCGTTTGCCATTTCCGAGAAATTAAAATTAAAAACTATGAATACAATTAACCTTTTTCTGCTGACAAAACTTAAAATAACAATTATAATAATAATTATTTTAAAACAATTTTTACATGTTTATTTTCACACACACACACACACACACATAGATCTACCTTTTTTGTTGTGTAAGCAACACAAAATGAAACGACAAGTAATTGAGTTCATAGAAGCATCAGTAGTAAAAGATGAGCCACCATCACTAGTTCTAGAGTCACTTCATCAACAGAATCTGATCTGGTTTGATGAACCTCATGCTTTGAAAGTTACTGGTTTGGGTGAACCACTGAATGAGGCTTTGTCTAAGAATGCATTGATGTTTCGTTTCACTCAGCCACCATATTATTTAAAAGTTAAGCAGTGTTTAGTAGAGGGTGATATTGGATATGTTACATTTATTCAAGAGGATGGTAAGGGGATATCCCTGTAATAAATATTAATGGTATATATGTTTCATTTAAAGGAATCTCTGTTGTTATGAACCTTCCTCCTACTACTTTACTTGGATCTGCTATTGAGGTTTCTCCCATACCACTGCGAAACGTCCCCTCATTAGCACCCGAACCACTAGCTGCACCTTGTAACTTATTGATAGAGAATCTCCCAAGTGATTTATCATCAGATGTGATAAAGATGCAGTTGACATTTATGTTCAAGAATATAAAACATGAAATGTTGGAGTGTGTTGTGGAAGGAAACTGTGCATACTGCAAATTTAAGGATGCAAAATGTAAGTATTACAGACAAGTGATTAATAGATCCATTAAGATGATTATTGATTCTTTCCTCTTTTCATAGCCGTTTCTTCACTCATTGACAACCCTCCTGATAACGGTACATTGTGTGGTCATCCAGTTAAATACACCATTGCAGAGAACATTGAGGTACCAGATCCTCGTCCTCATGTTCTTGTTGTACGAGGACTACCCACTGAGTTTCAAGGAGTGCAACAAGCCTTTGCTATGTACCTCAAGAACACAACAAAGACACCCCCACTTTCTTGTGAGGTTCATGAAGACATAGCTACTGTGAAATTCAGAGATAAGCAACGTATGTATATGAATATGAAAGATATTATGTGTGTGTATATGTATGTCATTATTTATATAAGTATCTTTGTTATCTATCAGATATATAATAACATAGATAGTAAAGTTTTTTTTATCATTCTATTTATGATTGTGGACAGATAGACAGATGTTATGTGGTCAGTATATTAACTTATAAATTCATTCATGTATAGTTGCTAAGCAAATTGCTCAAGCCCCACCCACAACATCATTCTTTGGAAGAACATTGGAGTTCTCGGCAGTTCCCGACTCTACACACCCAACTCTACTACACCGTTCATCAGACCCATCTCCAATGAACAGATATGTAAGCAGACATGACTCAGAAGTTTCCCTACCTCCTGGAGTAGCAACAAAATATACTATTAAACCTCGCGCCTCATCTATGAGTAGTAAGTGACATATGCTATCATCTTAATAGAAATATTAATGTCAGTTGACTAATGTATAACATGTCCAGTTGTTTATAGTCACACTTGTTTTCCAGGCAATCTCAACTCCTCTGATACCATCCCTCCTAAACCACTCCCACGAAAGAAACTTACAGCAAACTTTCGAAGTACCCTTGTTGTAAGGAATCTTCCTGAAGGAACTGAGAAATATGAGTTAGAGTTGTATCTGGAATTCATGACCAGTAAAAAGTGTAAAGATATCAAAATTAAAGGATCATTAGCACTTGTAGAAATGGTAGAAGCTATAGGTACGTATGTGTGTGGCATGAGTGTACTATAGTTGTTAATTAGAATTCCACTTTTGTACAATCCTGTTTATCTTTAGAACCCATTAAATGTATTGTCTGAGTAGCTGATATATTCAGTCAGACAGTTAGGAATTAAATGTCAAACAGAATTATTAAAGACAATAGTTATTGCATAAACACAAACATATTCGTTACTGTAATTTATTTTATTCCTTCTAGATATCACACCTTTACACGAGAAACTTAGACAACATCCTTTCAAGGACTCAACTCTCAATATACAACCTTTGCAGTCTTCTTCATGCGTCCTAATCAGAGCTCCAGAGAAACTAAGTCATTTTGCTGTTAAAATGTATTGTATGAAATACTGTAAAGATAGTGATGTACGTGTTGAAGAAAAGGGACAAGGACAATTCATTGTGACATTCACTGATGAAAAGGGTACGTTAAATTCCTTTTTGATAATAGATAGGTAGATATAAATAGCTAGCTGGTGTGTTAGTGTTTGAATAAATAGATAGATATAACGAATGGTCAGATATATCAATTAATATTAACATAGGTCTGGATATTCTCAAGACACCTGAACACATCATTGGAACTCACAATCTCAAAATCACATCATATCATCCAGTCCTAGCTGAAATAGAGGAAACTGACTCACCCGATCAACCTCCCCCACTTCCTCCTCGACCTCGATCAAACACACCAGAGAAAGTACCCCATCCAGAAGTTCTTTATTCCAACACGAAGACGGTGAAATCAACAATACCAGAACTACCCATTTACCAAGTGATATCTCATCGTGAACAGATACCACATGGAATGGGGAACTATATGATGCATATACTAACTGAACTAAATAATGATCTTATAAAGATACATGGCGAGTGTCATATTGAGAAAGGGTCACTGGAGGTACGTCCATTTCGTCTAGCTCATGAAACAGAAAAGTGGAGTGAGAAGGTAAAAGATATGCTTACCAAACACAAGCAAGATTTCAAACAAGCTGAGATTCCACTGGAGGACAATGGACGGAAGGTAGTATTAGAATATCTCGTTACGCTTCAAGAATTTCATGCAGATCTGTATTATACTATCAATGAAGGGGTTCTCAAGATGGGTGGTTGTTCGGTTACCATTAATGAAGCAGTCGAAGCTATTAATAATATTGTAGTACAGGAGGTGGAAGTCACTATTGAGTTACAACATTCACCGAGATTAATTGAGTATTTACTTAAATTTGCCAAAAGAGAAATAGACGCTATAAATCCTCCAGTCACTATTAAGAAAGATCAAGACACACCAGGGAAAATTAGTATACATGGAGTTAAACAATCTCTTGACCTTGCCCAGAAGATTGCTCATGAAAAAATAGCTGAAACGCACACAGATTATGTTCTTCTTACTCAAACAGCTCATAGATTGCTGTCTAATCGTAAAGCAAAGACTAAAATTACTCAGAGCTTAGGTGATGTAGCAGGCAGTGTCTTTTACGTGTTTGAGAAAATTGACCAGAAAGATGAGTTTACTCGTCAGGTCTGTATCATGTCATCCGATTCCGTATCCCTTGCTGTGGCTAAACGAAAATTTGAATCTCTAATTAGAGAACGTAAGATCCCCCTTCCTACTCATAAGCTAGGTATTTCGTCCAGTCAAGAATGGAAAACTCTAGTTGAAACTCTGACTAGCAAGCATTTTATTTCCATTAGCTCATCAGGTGAGTGGGTGACCGTTTTGGGAAACGAGGATGATCTACCAAATGCTGTTAATGAAGTATCAGAGTTTCTTGATACTCAGAATAACGTTTCCGATGAGTTTGTAGTCAATGGTCCTAAGTGGCAAGTAATTGTTAATCATCGTAATGATAAGCTTCTTGCTGTGAAAAAGGTAGCAGAGCAACGTAAGTTAGTCCTGACACTTCCTGAGGCAAACGAAGATGCTAGGGAAGTTTTTATTGGTCTCCAAGGCAATGTAAAGGCTATTGAAGACATCAAGGGTCTACTTCAACTACTAGTAGTTGAAGTTGAGTGTAAAGAAGTAAAAATACCACCTCAACCTGGTTTACAGAAGGTTATGGAGAAGGGAATGCTTGGCACAAAATGTCACGAGTTACAGCGCAGTCATAAAGTTGTTGTAAAATATGAAGTACAAGAAACCACACCTCTCAAGCCACAGTTTGGACGACAAGGTACTCAACAAGATATTCCAAATGCTCCACATCGTGAAGTCAATGCTACCTCTCCTAATGGCATTCGAGTGCTAATATATCAGGGTGACTTTGCTAAGATGAAGTGTGATGCCATAGCAACATTCATAACAGAGACACCCACTTTTAATGAGCCTGTATTGATGTCTTTAAGTTGCGAAGGTGGACAAGAAGTAAGGAATGATTTTGAATCCAGTTTGAACCGAAGGCTTTTTACAGCTACTGTCCACAAGACCCATTATGTTGGTAATTTGAAGTGTAGTGAGATATGTCATGTCGTAGTGCCGAAATATTCAGCAAACAATCGTCAGAATGTACAGCGAACTATAGAAACAGCAACTTACAAGCTGTTGGAAGACACATGCCAAAATAACTCGGATATAGTTATCACACCTCTCACCTCTGCCCCTCTAAACTACCCTCCTGAGATATATGCCCAAGCCTTGATCTCCACTCTATCGAGCACAAATCTTGGAATGTACTCAGATTTCACTGTAAAGCTATTCATTGATGATCCAAACCACAAGAGTGTGTTTGAAGAGATGATGAGAGATTCGGGCTATTCTATACACCATGTTCGTCCTCAGACTGGCCATATTCCTCTTCCAAGTGTTACTAGGCAACGAGGAGATGTCGAGTCTCTCAAGAGAGTCATAAAGATCACTAAAGGAAACATTCTCGATGTACAGGTATGTCATTTTTATAAATATATATACTTAATACCAATATACATAATAATTATGTACATACAATGCTATCAGTCTATAATAATTCTGTGGTTGTATATGCAGGCTGATGTTTATATCAACTCTACTGGTCCTGAAATGGATTTCAGCACGGGAGCCCTTTCCAATATGTTCAAGAGAAAATGTGGAAAGAAGTTAATGGATGAAGTTCAGGAGTATATTAAAGCTGAAGGGACACTTCAACCTGGTAAAGTAGCTGTTACTAGTGCTAATAATACCAAAGCAAAGGCTATTTATCATATTTCTCTGGAGAAGTATATTGAGAAAGATTGTCGTAGGGTGAGTGAATCGTTCTTTAAGATGTACACAAATATAATCAGTGATCATGTATTGTATTCTTTAATGAGATAGTTGTGTGGTATTCTTAGCTATAAACATGATTTGTATGTTTATTTAATATACTTCTGTATATTTATTGTGCCATCTTGTTTTCTACTTTAGAGTTTTCGTAAAACCATCCAGAATATTCTCCTAACAGCTAAGGATAATGGGCACACTTCCATTGCCATACCGTGTTTGGGCGTGGCTAATCTTGGCTACCCTCCTAATTTCTCGGCTAGTATACTGTTTGAAGAAGTTGTATCATTTCACTATCGACACCCCACAGCTATTACATGTTTCCATTTCGTTGTTTATCGAGACTCCGATGAAAAAGATTTCTTTGATGAGTACAAGCGAAGAGTTGAACAGGTTTCTAAACTAGAAACCTCCTCGAGACCAGTTTCTGGTGGTACAAGTGGTGCAAGAGATATAGTTTTGGGGTCCATGAAAATTGAAGTTATTAATGGGAGCATTGCAGATGAGCAAACAGAGGTGATTGTAAACAGCACATCTGTTGATATGAAAAAGGATGCTAACCAGATCACCAAAGCTATACATGAGAAAGCAGGTCCTGAATTACAATTAACATGTTCCAGTTTAGTAAGCAATGGCGTGTTTCTTTCTGATGGTGTCGTAATGCCAACTGGTGCAAGTGGGATGCTGCGATGTGATAAAGTATATCATGCACATGTCCCTGGTAAAGTCAAAGGGATTCCTCCAAAATCTTCTGAGACAGCACTTTTACGAAAGGTAGTGCGCAATAGTTTGGAAATGGCTGAAGACGATCGTCAAATTTCAATCTCATTTCCAGCATTCTGTCTTGGAATAGGTAATTACACAATCCAAGAGTCAGGTGAACCAATGTTTAGTGCCATTAGCGATTTTATGAAAACCAATCCGAAGTATTTGAAAGAGGTCCATATTGTGGTGTATGACAAGAAAATACATGATGAATTCCTGCAATTCTTTCTCGAATATTTCAAACAACCTGGCTCTTCAGTAGCAAAAGGGAACCATGTAATGGTGCACTCTTCACAACCTAAAGATACCAGACCACGTGGAGGTTCCTATTTTACTCATCTTCCTGCTAAACCAGTTTTCAAAAAATGTTCCGTTAGTTTTCAAATATATGGTGTCGTTCCAGAAACTCTGACTATCGTTGAGAAACAGCTGAGAGGTTTCATAAATGAATGCATTGTAATGGATATGGTAGATCTTGGGGATATAACGAAACTGTTTCAGGGGTCAGATTGTGAGGAAATGGTAAAATTAGGTGAAGAGCAAGGTGTTGAGGTGGAATATCAACCTGAGATGGAACGAGTTTTGATGACTGGAGAGGAACTATCAGTGGAAAAAGTGTGTAATCGTATTCAATTGAAGAAGTTTGAGCTATCAAAGCTTGTTAATGAGTTACAGTTATACGAGTGGTATACAGAGAAAGATTTTGGTGGGATACGGGAATTGTATTCTAATGAGGTTGCCATGCAGCTGGAAGTGGCTTACAAACGAAAGCAGAGTGTGGTAGAAGTTATGGCGGATGGTGTCTGGGTGACTGTGAATCTTAATGCAATGGAGGAGAGAGATGAGTTTGGAATAAAGAGAAACGTTTTCAGGGATAGAAAAATGCAAATGGGTAAGTGTTAAGTGTGTATAATTATCAAATTAATAAGTATAATTATTATCTGTTTCAGATTATCCACATGGATGGAGTCCACAACCAAACGATAGCCGAGGAAATCCTAAAATTGTTCATTTTGTTGATGTTCCTCGTACTGATCATGAATATGTAGAAGCCACAGATCGATTTCTGACAACACTTGGGGGTCAAAAATATGCAATAATAAAAGTCCAACGAATCCAGAATCCTGCCGAGTATACAAGATACCATTCTCTGAAAACCTCGTGGGAGGCGATTCATGGTCCTGGAGTTGTAAAAGAAAAGCTACTATTTCATGGAACTCAAGAAAGCTCTGTAATGCCGATATGTTCACAAGGATTTAACAGAAGCTTTGCTGCTGAAGCTAATGGTAAGATAATTGTGGTGTAGTGCAAGCAGTGGCTCCATTGTGCTAGGTGCTGTGTTTTGTAGTCTGGTGTAGTGAATTGAACTGTACATGTATGTAAGTTTACTTACTTCTTCCCTTCAGCTGCTCATTATGGTAAAGGTGTCTACTTTGCTCTAAATGCTTCATATTCAGTACAAGACAAATACTCTGAACCGGATAAGAATGGACACAAGCATATACTAGTGTGTTCTCTATTGGTTGGTAAATATACTAAAGGCAACAAAATAATGAAGGTTCCACCTTCTCTACCAAACAATCCACAGGTTAGTGAAAATAGTTGAATCTCCTGAAAATGCAAATATACGTTTAGCTGGGTGCTACCTGTAGTACTGTATTGTTCACTTATGTTGTGTCGTACTGTTCAAACACTCACCTTTAATGAAAGTTATGTAGTTATTGAATTTAAAGTTACATCCAACATTAGTTCATAGAGATATAGACTATAGATAAATGCTAGCATAACACAACACATAACTAGAGCTATTGGTTACTGGCTAACATGTAGAGAGAAAGTTAAAATACTATAACTTGCTACCGCATGACAAATAATATGTACTACAGTGTATTGGAAAGTTAGTGCTTACATTACATATTATACAATCTTTGTGGTTTAGCTGTGAGGGTGAGATGTGATTTTCTATTTATAATAGCGAATAGTTTCTATTATTAGTAGCAAAAATTTCGTCTATAAACAGCCAGAAAATTTGAATTATACACTTTACGTTTGCTTCATTTCCAGATATATTCATTTCCCAATACATTAAGTATAACAATAATATATAAAACATGATTTACTTTTATACAGAACAAGCCTCATAATTGTGCTTGTGCTGCAAAAAATTGAATTGGTTTTAAATAAAAAATAATGAAAACAATTTTGAAAATTGAAGGAGCGTGTAAGGATATCAGAACTGAAAAAGCATAGAAACATGATTGGGCTGGTGCCTTAGTAACAAGTGACTAAACTGACCACTTCCACATTACAACCCTACATAAAGTGTAACTAGAGTAAAAACGACACAAGTGATACTTATGTAAGTTTGTTATGTGGGAAGTGGTTAGTTTAATTTTGTTGCTAAGGTACCACTCCAATCTTGTTTCTGTGCTTTTTCAGTTTAGACATCCCTCCATGCTCTTTCATTTATAACACGATATATATATTTATATTATAATTAATTTAAATATATATAATTTATGTACATACCTTGTTGTTGTTGCTTTCTCATATCTCATGTGTACTAACATTCATTACCTTTTTTTTCAGATACTATATGACACACTAGTAGAAAACGAAAACAATCCTACAATATTTGTAGCTATGAAAGACTCTCAAGCATATCCTAAATACTGGATAACTTTCAAAAAATAAGCTTAACACACAAACACAATCTATTACTAACACTACACTCACAGTCTCACTAGACAATAATGAATATGATGTTGTGTGTGTGTCTATAAATAGAATGTTTGGTTAGGAATAGTGTCTCATAATACATGTATTTAACACACAATGTGGTTTATGTAGATTTTGTATGGCACTAAGATAATTGTCTTCATAATCATGTGTAAGTTTTTTTTTGAGGCTAGCTTTTATGTAGGGATTATCAGTTCTTTAGCAGTTATAACAATTAATAATTTGTGGGTACACACAAAAAAATTATCAGAGGTATAAAACCAATAACTATATGCTCATAGGAAATACTGTGAATATCATTAAATCCAGTTCATTACTAGTATTGGTAAACTGGACAGATGAGTTTGGAGTAACAAGAAATTCTCGTTTGTTATTGTCATCCATGTTGAAGGATAAGTCATTCACTTGACCATCTCCACTCCATATTATACCAGCATAAGGTCTTTCATCTTTCTCCCTGGTGTATGTCTGTCCAGGACAAATAATAAAACCCTCACCATAAAATATACGGTAAAATAGGCGTAATTTAAACCCCCAAGGACCTTCAGAGATCTTTTCGCATTTTTTCCACCAAGTGTCTTTGAAATTAGAATCGGTATTGGCATCCCAATTAATTGTATTCTTCATCAACGACTCCACATCAACAAGCCCTTTGAGATGGTGATCATCCCTCAATGATTCCAAATCAGACGTGGGTACCTCCTGCCCCAACTGCCAAGCAAGGAGATTGTAGTCGTCCTGTGGTCTCTGAATTTCAAATGTTGGCCAAGGACCAGGGGCATGCACAATGCGTTCCTCAACAAACCAAGTCTCCAAAGGATTAATCGGATATTCATTCAGCAATGAATACATATCATCACATATACCAAATTTATTTAATGCATTCAAGAATTCTGACTTCGTTGTACTGGGTTTTAATCCCAAACGTGTTTTTACATGGCCCAATGGCAAATTATAAGGAGGAACATCAACAGGAGGAAAAAAATATGCTTCCGTTTTTCCATGTCCTACACAAGCTCCACCCACAACCTCTCCAGCATGTACATGACAAGGGATTGGAGGTATCTCAGGTTCTACTGATCCACCTAGAAGAGAATATTTAGGAGTCTTGGGTGGTCCACCAATATCGAGTACTTTTGTCAGCGGCCATGTTTTTGAATACTTTCCCATCAATTCATTCTCAGCTACCTCCAATGCTTTTGGAAGAGGGATTGTTGAATCATTAATAATTAGTGAGGTTACTCCTTCATTATCAAGAGGAATTGGATTCTTTGCAATTGTTTTAGACATTATCCACCATTCAACAGGTAAGTAACCTCTGTCGTCTACCATAGATGGGACAAAATCAGTATTCTTGGCTATGATACCACGTCCAGCATAAATCCCACGTCCTACAAATGCTGGGGATGCAAAAATGACACCATTTTGTTTTTGAAGTACTTGCAAGATTGAATCTTTTGCAACGGAGGATATGATAGCCATCTTGATAATTGAGATTCAAACCTTTAATATTAATTGAGAAAATGGTTGAGCAATATTATATGCATACCTTACTTCTTTCTCTGCAGAACTCAGCCACTCCTTTTTGTAGGCGTGGCTATAACCAAAGATATACGGCCGTATACTAGACCACGCCCTAGCCACACCTTAAAGGCGTGGTCTAAACATAGTATACGGAATTATACGGATACTTGTAGTTTTGTTGTAAACAAGTGATAACTGTATTATTATATCTCTTCTTTTCAGGATTAAACTCAAGAAGAAACGTTTAAACTATCAGTAAGGAATATAACTATGTAATATGATATATTAATTAATTTTACAAGTATCAAATGTATGGTTAATTTTTACTTGTTTGTAATTCAATGTAATTATATAAATATATATAATTATATATATATATATTATAGTAAATTCATTAAGAAGAAAGGATACTGAGAGAGCAGTAGATATGAGTAAGTGTAAGTAGCTGATATGTACATTATAAGTATATATAAATATATATACATATACAGTGAGACCTCTCTATTGCGGACAGCCTTAGGACAAATATAAGTGTCCTGATTACAGGGGTGTCCTCGTTTCAGGGGTGAATTTATATTATAAAGCACATTTTGGGACATTTGTAAGTGTCCTTAATACAGAGGTGTCCTCATTTCAGGATGTCCTCAATAGAGAGGTTTCACTATATACATAATTACAATACAATAGTATTTATTATATACAGGTATTTGAAAAATGTTTGGTATGTAATAATTACACACCCACATGAAAACTGACATTTTCCTCTCTCTTCCAGCTATTATATGTTCATCATGTAGAACTCCTTGTACTGGAGAAGTATTGAAAGTACAGGATAAACATTTTCATATTAATTGTTTTAAATGTCATGGTAAGATAGTAATCTTCTATTGTTTTGATATACTGTTACCATGGGGATATAGCTCATATTCTTCATCTCATCATTAGTCTCCTCTTCTTCCTCTCTTCAATCTCCTCTCATTAACTATCTCCTCTTCCTTTCGTTCTTCTCCTTTAGAATGTGGTACCCTCCTAGCATCTGGGGGTTACTTTCCTCGTAACAATCAATATTTCTGTAGTAAAGATTATCATAAATTATTTGGTACAAAATGTAAATCATGTGGCGATTTTGTAGAAGGAAGAGTCATTACAGCTCTTGGCAATTCTTATCATCCACAATGCTTCACCTGTGATCGTTGTCAGTAAGTATATATATATATATATATTTATTTGTTTATATACGATTCTATCTATCAATCTATCTATCTATCAATCTTATCTTCTCTCTATGTAGTGGTGGTATTCATAGTGGTACAGTTGTAACGTATAATGATAAGGAAGAGATTTTATGCCAAAATTGTAGTCCTGATGTGTCACTGAATGACACACCCCCGGAATATACATCACCTCCACCAAATACACATTCAGAGAAATCACCATCACGAACTCCACCACCAACTCAAAATCAACGAGATCATCTTGTTCGTAGTACAGGTAAGTAATAAGTATGTTTATCATGTGACGCATGTAGTATTGTGTTACAACAGAAGGACATCCTATCATAGTTAATAGATGTATAAACTAAAATTTTATCACATTGTCCTGCAGGTTCTTCTCATATTAGTCACTCACCATCACTAACTACACATTCTCCTAAAGTTCGTTCTAATATTGGAACAACACCTCCAGAACGGAAACACCTAAGCACTACACCTTCCACCTCCTCCACCTCCTCCTCCCCTTCTATCACTACTTCCACTAACTCCATCCTGACATCATCATTTGACGATGTGTTTGATTTCTCAAAGGTAAGGAATAATTAATGAGCAGATTAATGAGCTGTTTTTCTATTCAAAATTAGGTACCTGATATCGATGCTGAAACACGCCCATATATGGGAAGTGAGTACATCCATACATCCATCTATCTATCTATCCATTTATTCATATATCTATCATAGAGTGTGCACAGTGTCAAGAAAGTATTCGTAGTGCTCAAAGTTTAATAGCTCTTAATAGACACTGGCATTTATTCTGTTTCTCATGTGCTCGTTGTAAAAGATATCTTACTAATGAATATATGGATAAGTGAGTGTGATGAATCAATGGTTGAATGGAGGGAGCAATGGATAGATGGATGGGTTGATGATTAGTTGATGGATAATATGGCAATGGTTGAATAGATAAATAGATGGATGGATGAATACTTGGATGGATGGATAGACGAATGAATGGATTGATAGATGGGTATATGTATGTATAGATGAAGAATGAATGAATAAGATGAGATGGATAGATAGATGAATGGTTTAATAATTGAAAAAGACAATAGTTTTAGATAATGTATTGAGGGATAATCCCTCTATTATAATTTTTCCAGTGGTGATCAGGCATATTGTGAGCCATGTTTTCAAGAGTTGTATGGATTAATATGTGAAACATGTCAGGAATACATAACGGGAACAGTATTAGAGGTCAGCTATTGTTAAATGAAGTAGTATGTCCACACTAAATATTGTATTACATGTAGACTGTGTTATAGTGTTTGAACTTATAAAGCATATCTAGTATTACAGTACACTGACATCTTCACATAGCTATAACAAGCTTACCTCAAGGAAGACAATTATATGATAACATATTAACTAAATATATATATATATAATTATATATAATACATTATGAAATTCAATAAATAATTCATGTGGGAGTTTCATACTCTACTCTTCTAATACTAATTTGATATGTGTATTGTAGCTATAATACTCTATAATTTCATTTTTAGTGTATTTCACAGATACATGTAACATGTTGTAGCGTTTGAACTTACAATGTGTATGTGAAAATAGTTAGTTTTACTCGCATGTTGTACTATAATTATCTTATCTACTAATTCATGTGGGAGTTTTATACTCTACTCTTCTGGTACTATTAATAATAATTTAATATGCGTATTATAGCTATAATACTCCATAATTTCATATTGTATACTCTCTTGAGAATATTGTTGTATAAAATGGGAAAGTAATATTAAAATTGCTTTCTCATAGGCAGGAGATCGTCATTATCATCCCTCATGTGCATTTTGTGCAAAATGTTCATTGAAGTTCGGAGAAGGTGATGACTTGTGTGTATCAGGTGAGAAAAGTGTATATAGTGATTAGAAAGTGAGTGATAAGTTCATTAATAATAATACTTTATGAGGTTACTATAGGGTGTATCAGGTGAGAGGGAAGGATGAGAAAGTGTATATATTGAATAGAAAGTGGGTTTTAATGAGATTTGTGCCTATTTGTTAAGTTCATTGATCAGGTTACTATAGGGGTGTATACATGTATATCAAGTGATAGGGAAGGATAAGAATGTGTAAGAAAAGTTGACCATAAAGTTCACTGATGAGGTTGCTATAGGAGGGTCAAGGGAGAATACTGAACGTTATCACAATATGTTTATGTTCGGTTCTGTAGTGGGTCAGTGGTACTGGATAGGTCAATATCTAATGAACATTTAATTTAGACTAGGCAAATTCCTATGTTCAAGAAATATCATAATTTCGTAAATATGTGTGTGTATTAATTAATATGATTAGGTGAAGATGTGTGGCATTTAGATTGTGAAGCGGCTAAGAAAGGAATATCTAATAAACCTCGAGACACACCCACTAATCAAGAGATAATGAATAGAATTAGACCTCAATCAGAAACATCAACTAGAAATGGTAAGAAAATAAACACTCTACAGTAATCAATTACATTATAATGAGTTCACTATGTACATGTACATGTACATGTAATTAATTATAATTGATGTCATTATGAATAATATATTTGTAGTTATATCTGACAGAAAGAAATTTGGTCAATCTTCTGTTACTGGAGGTAAATATTGTTTTAATAAATTAACAACAGTTCATCATATCATGTGGTTAATCCTACAGGTATCACACGACCATCCAGTCGTCCATTATCGCGACAGAACAGAGGAACTCCAGAATCATTAGTGCCACCTGTTAGTGTGTTTGTGTGTCTCTCTTCATTTCATTTAATCTATTGTTTAACAGGTAGTATATCCATTGAAAGATTTACAGTTAGTTGGTAAAGTGTGTTTACCAAAAGGAGTTAACAGAACTAAATTAGAGGTAAGTAACATGAACTCTGCTTGTAAGTAGCACCATTCTAAGAGGTATTGTCAACCTTATTGATAGTTAAAAAATGTGACTCAATTGTGGTAATGTTGGTTGTAGTACATAAAAAGTTTGAGCAAATATTTTTCTTTAAATGTTCTCTATTTTGTACATCTTATAATTCAGTTTTCTTTTTTCTTGTCTGTTCTTATAGCAACATATATCAGATAGTGATTTCTTCTCAGTATTTGGAATGGATCGTAATTCTTATTATAATAAACCACAATGGAAACAAGTTGAACTCAAGAAGAAAGCTAACTTATTTTAACACTAGAATATCATTCCTCATTCATGAGGACATATAATATTATATGTTGTATGTATTTTGAATTTTAGATTACAATTGTATGTCCATACAAATTACATTATGAGGTTATCATAATTTATCAAGTGTGAATATCATCAAGTTGCATTTATTAGGCTTGAACACTTTAACGTTAGTACATACTATTAGTGGAGATGGCTGAAGGAACACGATCAAATATTTTAAGAAGTCATGAAGACAAAATGGTTGAAATATTGGCTACTAGTGAACCAGCACTCAATTCTCTTGCTATAGGGCTATTCACTAAAGGTATCATTAATAGGATAACAAAGCAAAGTGCAATGACTATTGGAGGACAGAAAGGAGCTGATATTTTGATAAATGGTATGATAACCAAAATTGATGATGAGGACAATGGCAATAAACATTTGGAGACAATACTTAATGAAGTGTTGCCATCTGCAAAAGATTCACCTTTGAGTGGTATAGTACAACGTATTAAGAAAGGTAAATGCATGCATGTTAGATATTATGAAGTTTATCAAATCTTGAATTCTACATAGAATATGCTGAAGCCACAAAATTAAAACCTGTTCATAATCCAGATCCTAACCCACCTGATCTACCAGGTATAAATTCCATACTTTTATGCATGGCAGAATGAAAATGTATAAAATAATACAGGTGCATAAATTATAATAATTATGATATGTGCATACATTATCTGTTTTAGATGACAGCTTAGAAGAAATAGATGCACAGAATGGTCCAAATCCTAAAGTATTTATCAGTTATACATGGAAAGATGTTCAGAAAAAATTAGCTGATAATTTGTATGATCGACTGATCAAGAAGGGCATTGATGCATGGAAAGATGATGAGGAGATGCATCCTGGAGTTAAGCTACCCAAACATATAGCTACTGCTATTAACAACTGTGATGTTTTTCTGTGTATATTATCCAATGAATATTACAAATCTGGCTGGTGCCCAGATGAGTTTGACTTTGCTAAAAGCAAAGGAAAGAAATTGTTCTGTATTCGTTGGAATGATGATGAAATTCCTTTAGAATATGAGTTTCAAATGGGAAGGTCACTTTATCACAAGTTTAATCCCCAAGCAGTTGACCCTGAAGGAGAGGTTGATAAATGTATGGACCAGTTGATGAAATTTATACAGAGTTAGTTTTACATAAATTATGTTCATTATAATCATTTATTTTATATAGATCGACAATAGGAGTGAAACGAAGTGTTTGCATTTTTAGTAATTGTAATAATATACTATTATTTTGTAGTGTATATTTAAATATTTATATTAAATGCAGTATGTGGCTACGTGCATGCTTTAAGTAATTTTATCTGGACAAGGATTACTTGCATGGTCATTGATACTATAATGTTTACTTGAATTGCAAGCTATTTTATTATCCTACAGTAGGATAAGAAATAGTCTGCGAGTCAGTGGACGTCAAGTAAATTTTATTACTTATACATAAACAGTAGTTTGGTTGTCTGTCTCTGTGTTACCAACCCAATAGTGAAAACTAAAAACGTTAGAGTTCCAATTTGAAGGTACTAATAGAGTACAATAATTTGTGCAGGAAATTTTCCAAGCATTTTCAGTGTCAATGACTAATTCCTTTCAACTCAGTTGCTGTACACAGCAAAAATGAAATCATTGTAATAATCAATCAATTGATGACAGGTAAATTGAAGACACAAAATTGTCATAGTATGATAATATAGTCATACTGAGGAGACACTACAATAACCCATGCTAGTGTTCAGGACACCCATATGCTTCAACTTTAATAGTTTATGATCACAGCTATATTCAAATACCCTACTAAACGCATGTAGAGAAAATTCATGTAATCCTCTTTGTAATTCATATATACAGAACTTCAACATGATGTTGTTCAATCTTTTTTCTGATATAAATACTATTATGAAACCTGAGTACATTACTGGGTTGAGCCATTTCAGATTGAGGTTGAACACCCTTTATTAAATTAAGATATTTTATTGTGGAGACTAATCTGTTATCACTTCCAAATTACGGAAATATAGCTCACATTCTTGCATAGTAGTAGTAATCATCATCATGGACAAATTTAGAGGGGATGGGGAAATTTACCCTCCACTGACTGTATATGCCACAAATTAATGTAAATTGTCATGACTGTTATTCATAGCAAATAGAAATGGGTGGTTCAAAGATACAAGTTCCACCTCTACAATGGCTGCACAGAGTCAACCCAGTAATGTACTCAGGTTTCATAATAGTATGTTGTGTGAAGTATTGAATTCATCTGAAGCCACTTTCAACTCACTGAATAAAAGTCTTTATGAAGAAGGAGTTATTGATTATATGGTAGCAGATAGTGAGAAACATAATCTCCTCAATCTTGTGAGAATGAAAGTTGATGATAAACCTCATTGTCTTGAAATGGTGTTTCAACTAATGGAGAAAGAAGAACCGCTACAATTTATTGTTAAGAAAATGAGAGAAGGTTTATATATAATATTATATATATATGTATATTCGTTGTGTTACAAACATATGACTTAGCCAGCTCCTTCAATAGTAGCAAAACACCCATCCACTGGTCGCCGTACTAGTTGTACATACGTATGAAGTGTGTATTCTGGATCATGTGAAAGAACAGTACCTTGAGTGGGCCGGTGTGATAAATGACAGATTAAAACCCTACCCTAGGATCAAAGACACGCCCACTTGAAATTTAATATTTTGTATGTTATAAAGAAAAAAAAAACAGCTCCATATCATAACAATTAATAGTGTAATTACAGATAAGTAGGCCTTGTGATATAATTAATATTATTATACCATTGAGATCTGCCTGGTCCTAGTTGAATATGTACTGTTGCTTTAGTTTGCCGTGACTTAGAAAGATGGCACTATTTATTAAAGAAAGTTCTGAAGGTTATAGGGCTGGATTTCCAAATGTTGAGACCCCATGGAGTTCAAACTCTTGAAAAATTAATTAGCACAGAGGGAGTTGCAAAGGGATATAAAATAATTATTATTATAATTATATCTTCCAATCCTATTTAATTATATAGTAAATGAATCTCTTAAAGAGCGTACTGTTCAACCAAAAGGTATGGAATATCACACATACATACTTATAATTACACTAAACTACTACTTATTATAGTATTTGAGCAGCAGTCGGGACAAAGTGGAGTTAAATTAAAAGGTATTTCATTTAATATAATTATACTCATATTTATTATTAAAATGGAAACCTTGGATATATACATTCATGTGTAGTTAGTGTCGTCATAATAAAGACATATTATACACAATGAATGTTGTATTTGATATCTTGTGTTAGACATTTCATATCTTTTTAAATAGAAGATCTTCCAACAGTAAAGAAACCTATGGAGCAAACTGATATTGAATCAGAAAGTATGTTGGATTTAAGAAATTATAATTATTAAAAGAATAATTATGTTAGTTTTTGGTAAATCAATATGTGTCATTTGATACCAACTATCTCAAAATAACATAAAATTCCATTAAAAAGTATTTATATTGTCTATAGAAAATAATACAAGAAATATTGAAAGCATTACTTGTATTAAATATTATATGATCTGATTATAAAATAATACTAAAACTAAATTACTGTTCTTATACAGGAGAGAAGATTGACATTTCAGTATTAAAACATCATCTTGGAAGAGTAATTTTTGTAAACAGAGATGACCTAAAACATGAGTCACATAGGACTTCATCTGCCTTTAGAGAACTGTTTGGGCATACCTTTTGGCATCCATATAAAATGGTGCATATAATTGATGAATGTACCACACTGTCAGAATTAGAAGATAAGTGTAGTAAATTTATCATGGCTTATGAGGAAACTGGTGGATACGTACCACACATTGTAAGGAGAATAGCACATATGTGGAGAGATGAAGCAAAAGAACTTGGTATTGAGTTGAGACTTGAGGTTGGTATAATAAGTACATGTTTATTATTAACTAATCGTAATATTCATATAGGAAATATTATTATTATTTTATAGTCGAATTACAATTATAAAATATTTAATAATATAATTAACTACAAATATTTAAAAATTTAACAAATCATGAAGTTCCTTTTATAATTATTGTGGTATCACGTTTGTGTTTAAACAAATCATTTTATATTTCATTTACTTGCTATTTTCTACAGATATCAAGAATGTCAAGACCATATCTACAAACTCCGATCATGTCAGAAGTAAAAACAAGTATGATTGTGATAATGTCATGCAACACAAATATGTATGGTATTATTTGTTAGTATTAACTATAAGTTTACAGTTAACAACACTAACAAATCTAAAATGTTTTGTTAAACACATAAATTTTACTCAACTAGTACTTGTATTCCATATCTTGTGTTTTATGTTTCGTAACATTTCATATCTTTTTAAATAGAAGATCTTCCAGCAGTACAGGGATCTGCGGAGCAAACTGATATCGAATCAGAAAGTATGTTGAATTTCAGTAAATTAAAATTTATCATAATTATTATTATAATTAAAAGAATATTTTTAGTTGATCAATATGTGTCATTTGATACTGAAACAATAGCATTAAAAGTATTTATATTATCTGTAGAAAATAATACAATAAATATTGAAAACATTCCGATATTATATGATTTGATTATATAATAATACTAAAACTAAATTATTGTTCTTATACAGGAAAGAAGATTGACATTTCAGTATTAAAACATCGTCTTGGAGGAGTAATTATTGCTAAAGGAGATGACCTAAAACATGAATTACATGAGACTTCACTACCCGCTTTTAGAGAATTGTTTGGGCATAAATATTTGCATCCATATCAAATGTTGGATATGATTGCTGAATGTACCACACTGTCAGAATTAGAAGATAAGTGTAGTAAATTTATCATGGCTTGTGAGGGAATTGGTGGACACACTGTAAGGAGAATAGAGAGTATGTGGAGAGATGAAGCAAACGAACTTGGTATTGAGTTGAGACTTGAGGTTAGTACAGTTATTAACTGATCAGAGTAATTATTCACATATATAATTATAATTATAGGTATCATTTTTGTAGTCGAATTATCATTACAAAACCTATTACTATTATTAATTACAAATTTTACAAATTATCAAATTCCTTTTATGATACAACTTTTATATTCAAAAAATTATTTTAGATTTCATTCACTTGTTATTTCCTACAGATGTCACAAAAGTCAATACCAAATCTACCAATTCAGACCATGCCAGAATTAAAAACAAGTATGATTGTTAATAATTATTGTGAATATTATAAATTAAGTAATGCTATAGGCAACACAAATATGTATGTTAGTATTGTGTTAGTTAGCTATACCTATAAGTTTATAGTTAACTAAAACAACACTAACAAATCTAAAATGAAAAGTCCTTCCATGACACTGACTATCGGAAAATAATAATCTGTAATACAATAATAATTTATTAAAATACTTTAGTATACTTCATTGTTCTTGTACAGGAGAGAAGATCAACATTTCGAATTTAAAACGTCATTTAATTAGAAAACTTTTCATCTTTAAAAATCAGTTACGAATTGAATCTCCCAAGACTTCATCACATGCCTTTAGATGTCTATGTCTGCATAAGGTGGAAAACCTAATTGAAAAATGTACCACGCTCTCAGAATTAGAAGATAAGTGTAGTGAATATATCACAGATTTAGTGGAAACTGGTCAATATATGAGATACTTAGCAAATGAAATAGAAATTAAATGGAGATATGAAGCAGGACGACTAGGTATTGAGTTGAGACTTGAGGTTAGTATAGTTACATGTTTATTATAAACAAATCAGATCTATATGGAAACATGTTTTGTGTTATTTGTAGTTGAATTTACAAAACATTTAAGATTAAAATTTAACAAATCATGAAATTGTGGTATTATGCTTATGTTTAAATAGATCATTTGAGATTAACATCCAATTTGATAATTACATGTTATTTTCTACAGAGTTCAACAGTGTCACCACTGTATATAACAAAGACACAGATTACATCAGAAGAACAAACAAGTAAATTTTTATAATGCAATAATGCTACACAACACAATTGTGTATATAACATTATATTTAATGTTTTACTACACATATGAGCACCTACGTTGCTGAAAAGCAAAAGGCACAGTAGCTGTACTTATGTGGGGTTATATGGAAGTGCATACTTTTTGGTTTTTACATGTATTATTGTATGTTTAGCAATGGTTGATTACAAAGGTACTTTTCTATTGTTTTAATTGTATTGAAGTTGCTCGAAGTAGATGCATATTAATATTTGACTTCAAAATCATGAAAGACTGACAAAAAGTGTATTTTTTATTACTTCATAATGTGAAGTTTTCACAAAAAAATTCATGTATCAATATTCATTATTTCATACAAGAGAGAAGATTGACATTTTTGAATTAAAACATCGTCTTGTTGGAGCTTGTTATATGATTGAGGGAGATCTAGAAAGAAAATTACAGAATACATCACTACATCTGTTTACATTCTCTCAATTCAGTATGGTGTATGGAATAAGAAAACATACTAAACTGTTAGAATTAGAAGACAATTGTAATAAATTTCTCATATCTTATGAGGAAAGTTGTAGGTTAATGAGAGACATGGCAGAGAAAATAGCCAACATTTTGAGAGAAGCAGCAAGAGATTTTAGCTTTGACTTCAGACTTGAGGTTAGTATACATATTTATTGAAATATTCATGTAGCTACAAGAGCAATTACAAAGTTGTAATTTTATATTTAATAATTAGATTTCCGAATTAATCTGTGACATGAATTGTAATTATATTATATATGATGTGTTTCTATAGATGTCATCATTACCATATGTACAGATACAGAGTGCCTTGGAAGAAAATGATGGTATGAATCCTCATTGTATGATGTATATTGCTTATAAAAAGTTATAAAATTATGGTATTAAAAGATACCAATTTATGAATTCATTAGCAATAAAATATTGTACTTATTTACAATTAAAACACACAATACTTGTCATAGCATAATCACTATGAAAGTTATAGGTAAAATAAAGGAAATGACCTTTTAAATCAAAAATCACAAGATAAGTGTTGAATCTGTCAACTATTACTACTGTGAAGATGTGTTTTGCATTCTACAAATACAAAGTGCCACGTAACTACCTAGATATGCCCTGAGTACTTTTCTAAGGAACTATTATTCAAACTTTTATGCTTTGCGCCTTATCTGTTTTGTGATGCAAACTTCAAAATATGTTCTGTTAGCCATTTTTTTCATATTTCCATCACAAAATTTATCGTAGTAAAAACAAATCCATATCCTGTATCCTTAATGATTATGTGTTTGTGTAATTGGATGCATTTATTTCTCTAATGTAATGTATCATTCAATATATTTGTTCCCTCTGTGTTCAGACAACAAACCTGAAATACTTAGTGTTGATGAAAAGGTTTGCAATTTTACTGGAGACAAGGAATGTACATTAGATTGGAATGAGTATGGGTTGCGCATTGATATACCAGAAGGATCTCTAGCTGCTGGACAAACCACCACTTTACAAGTTAAAGCTCTCATTGCTGGTGATTTTATTGTACCTCCTGATTGTCACATGATCAGTAGTATCTATTGGATATGTTGTCCTGAACGTTTCCACAACAGAGTCACGCTACACATCTCACATGCGGCCATTATCGAGTCTGGTGAAGAAGCTTCTCACTTCAAATTCTATGCTGCTAAATGCTCTAGTGGTCCACCATATGTGTTTAAACAGCTGGATGGCGGTACATTCACACCTTTTAGTACATCAGCAAGCATTCACTTACAACAGTTTTCATTCTTTGGCTTGGGATCAAATAGAGCTTCAAGACAGCGATATTGTTATCAGGTGTTCTACAAGTTAATAAAAGAACCTGATATTGAGTGGGAGATGTTTTTTTTGGTAACAAAAGATGTCCCTGCATTTCAAGAAGTAAGCATAAGACTATTAAAATATGTTATTTTAAGTTGTATACTTTCAGTGTATCAGTAAAGAGTATTCCGGCTGTGTCAGACATATTATTCGGAGAGTTAAACTTCAAAATGATGCAATGCAACTCAAACTGGTACCAGAAACTCCAACTGATTGTTGTTGGACAGTGACTCCAGTAACAGAATCACAGGTATAAATAATAAAATCTTTCAATACTAAATTATTATGTTGTTCAGATTGATAGGGAAGATATCGAATATTTCACACCAAAGCGTAGTATTGTTATACCCAAATGTCATTTCAACTTCTGTTGGAAATCAAATTTACCTGTGAGCCGTTTGGAATTAAAGATATACTTGGAAGGAGCAGTTAGTGACAATTTCTTTTATGTTATATTACCTCAAGGTAAGGAGACGCTTCTGCTTAAGAAAATTACTTATTATTTATATTAATGTTCTTCCCAGGAACATCTACATCAACACGAGACAATGTGAAGGAATGTAAGGTATGTTACTCAGTACTCAAGTCAAAAAGAAATTAACTCACTTTCAGTAACAGAATTTCATTCTATGATATTATCAACTTCATAACTTCTATAATATTATTCATCAACAAATCATTTACTTGTTTTGTTTATTACAAGGATGGATCTTCTAGTTCAGAACTAGCCAGAGTCGATTCAACAATGCTAAGACAACATCATGGTAAGCTGTTGGAAATACTGCACAGATCTGAACCTACTACATTGAGATCACTATGTACGAACCTTTACTCAAAGGAAATTATTGACCAAGCAGTTAAGAATGATATACTTAGTAAAGGTGGACAACAAGGGGCTATTGTCCTGTTAGATCATGTGCAATCAAAAGTGGAAAGCGAATCTGGACATATGGAAGCAGTTCTTCAAATCATGGAACATGAAAACTCTCTTTGAACAATTGTTAAGGAAATGAGAAGGCTGTGAGCATGTAAGATTAAACACACACACATACACACACATCACATGTGATATGTTGATATCTTTGCTAATAGAGATCAGAAACAGTAAATGAGAAGCTGAACGGACTTGAAAAATAGTGAAATGTTTTATAATTTTTAATAATTTTTATGTAGACTCGATCATTAAAATTTGAATTAGTTTTTTATCTCTATATTACTTTTATTATAAATGCATTAAGAATGTCCATTTTACAATTGTCTTTTATCAGTAGTGTAATAGTATATCAATGATAATGTTGTAGGGGTGTGTTGTTTGATACTGATTCAAAATGGCCTCCAATACAAAACCTAGTATTGTATTAAGACATCATCATGCTAGACTGTGTGAGATATTAGACACATCTGATATAACATTGAAATCTCTGACTGGAAATCTCTTTTCTGAGGAGATTATTAGTCAAATGGCAAAGAACGATATACTTCGTAAAAGAGGATATGCCGGAGCTGATAGTTTAATGAGTCAATTAGGATTAAAAGTAGATCAAAAACCTGAACGTTTGGAGAAGATACTTCGACTCATGGAAATGGAAGAATCATTACAGGATACTGTTAAGAAAATGAGACAAGGTTATATTTGCACATGGCATATCGCTTGAGCAACGTCAGTGTCTGACTGCCTCACGCAATTATTTTTTTAGATATTAGGTGTTTGCCTTAGCTATCTTGTTTAGTAATCATAACGGATATATTCTTCCATTTTTAATTAATTACTGATAATTACATTATAATGGTTGTGTCTATAATTGTGTAGGTGATTGTAAGAGTACACTGATGCTAAGTGGTATGAGTGATCAAGCAATCAGTGATTCATCGATACAATTACATAGTTTATATATCTTGTTTGTATATATCTAATAGTAGAAAATTATAATTTTTGTTATTTAACTAAAAGTTCCCAATTTCCATTTCAGTTGATTATATATAGTTATTGCAGTAGACCTGTAATTTAGTTATATATCGTATAATTAATTAAAGGTCACAACGCCTTACTAAAGGGGGTTTAATAGTTAACTGAATCAACACTACAATTTATCATGTCTAGTAATGTTTTAACTCACACATACAGAATTGTCAGGACAAATTCCAGGAATCAGTAACACTGAACTAAACAGTATGTTGACAACACAGTGTAATGTATAATCTGATTTTTGTATGTACTCAGATCCTCAATCATTACGAACACTATCATCAGAAGTACACCATTTGGAGGTTGAAGTTGAAACTATACCTCCTAGGAAAGAAGTTGATATTCCTGAACTTAAACAACTTTTGAGTGATGTTTTAGATAAATATTACGCTAAACTTCATGATGCATCTATTGGTGCAATACATGAGCTAGCAAGACTGATGTTCCAATGTGGTCTTGTTAGTCGTGATGTTCTAACTAAACCAGATTATGAAGAGATGATTAAATCGTTTAGATCTACACTGGATTGGGACGAAACACAAACTGACTTAGAAAAAGATTGCAAGAGATTTATAGATTCACTTATACAAGTTGGCGGCCCAGCGAGAAAAGCTGGTGAGAAGATAGCATCTGATTGGATGAATGTTGCTAAGCAACACCTAGGCATTGATTTTAAAGTTGACTTTTTAAAACAATATTGTTAATTAGTTTTTATCATTAATCTTGATGGATGGAGTATGGCCATTGTCTTTAAATTCATTACTTTTACAAACAAGAGGTGAATACGTCATGTTTCATAATGGTATGTTTAGTGAAGAGTTGATCATAGGGGCAGGACTCTGAACTACATTGTGTATATGTAAATGTACTCACTAGACTGGTGTTGTTGCCACTGCATATAGAGGTGGCAATGCCAGACTACATACTCACCGGATTGTGAATATAGAATATCAAATATGTTAGTATAAATAGTTTAGGCTCATTTTGGCTACTCACATTTTGCCTACTTTTACCTACTTAAGTTACTTTTGTTTCATACACTCAATCCTAACAATGATACTGCCTATAATAACAACATCCCCCAATATGGTTTAGTAGGCGAAATGAGAGTAGGCAAAGACCATACCATGCTATATATAGTCTGGTACTTGCCCCTTTGCATAGAGGATGAAGGGTCTGGTGACATACGTAAACAACACTGTATTTTGCCATCTTTTTGTGTAGGAATGCTAATCGTGCCTACGTAATTACAAAATAACATTGTAGCAGGAATGTTGCTACAGAACATAACATTATCTTACGTATGTCACCAGACCCTTCCTCCTCTATGTGAAGGGGTGGGTACCAGACTAATACAATACAAACGTGCAAAGTCTAGTAGGACACTAGTATCTTAAAAAACAATAATTAAAAGAGTAAGAAAAAAAAGGAAAAAGTGATATAGTTCATGAGACACAGAATATAAGAGTATTATAATGTACATGTACAAGATGTTACATTACAATTATGTACATATTTATTATGTATTTATACTAAAAATATACCGGATTATGCCAACTTGAACAAGAAACAACAAATGAGAATAAAATAACGATATTTAGGATTGTAAGTTATTATAATAACTTATTTTTTTGGAATAAAAATACATTTTTAAAAGCAGGTAATGCAGGTTTGAAATATATAATCAGTCTGATGAGAGATCTGTGAACAGAGAGTTTGTGATGTGATCATAAAACTGAGGTCAATTGTCTTTCAGAGTCCTCAAATTGTGAATATTCCATTTCGTTATAGTTTCGTAGGTCCAAATAACTCTAAAGGAATAGAAATATATGTAGTTAGGTAGACAGATAGATAGATAAATAGATAGATTGATAAGATTAATAGATAGGTTGATAGATAGATAGATGGATGGATGACAAATGAAAGGTTTAATAGATAGATAGATAAACAGATAGATAGATAGATACATAGTATCATAGTTAGATACATGGATATATAGATAGATGGATAGATAGATATATAGATAGGTAGATAGATAGATAGTCTAAGATAGATGACAAAATGAATAGATAGATAGAAGATAAATATTAATGTACAGGAATGTGATATATACTCATAGATTACCATTTTTGACATGTTGAGGTTATTTAAATGTTCATATATTTCATCAAATAAAGGACGATGATTTGGTATCGTTTGCCAACATAAATTCATTACATCATAGACTGGTTGCGCACAATGTTGAGGTTTTGGAAGTCTCATTTCAGATATTAATTGTGTATAAAGATCATCAGGAAGAAGGTCGGCATAAGGTGTACCACCTAGTGTCACTACTTCCCACATAAGAATTCCAAAAGACCATCTGGAAGTACGTATGTGACATTACCAGTATATACATAATATTATGTTTGTGTGTATGTACATGTATGTATGTATGTATATATGTACGTTTATGCATGTGTGTATGTACATGTACATGTATACATGAATGCACACGTATGTACATGTATGTATGTATATATGTATATTTATGCATGTGTGTATGTACATGTACATGCATACGTGTATGTACATGTATGTATGTATGAACTTATATGTATGTTTGTTTATAGTAAAGCATGTAGGTACATGTATGTAAACGTAGTACCTGATATGGTGTCTATGTAATTATAATCACTTACATATCTCCATGTATAGTTCGTAATCCATCAACAAATACTTCTGGTGCCATCCATCTCACAAGAGAATCAAAACTCTCATTATTGTCCAAATTATGAGCTCCAATATTGAATATTTTAACCTCCATACTCGTTCCAACTAGAACATTACGAGCACGTAATGCTCCATGAACAATCTGTATACAAGAATAAGAGTAAGTAAATATGAACATGTTATTGTATGATCTAATTTAGTCAGGCTCTTAAGATGGCAGAGAAAAAGAGCCTGGATTCACCTTTTCCACTGCAATAATTAGCATGATAAACAACACATAGATGTACATCATAACAGAGTGAAGATCTGCTCCTACTGCTAGCTTAGAATAGATATCATTTGATCAAAACTCGCCATATTGATTATACTACATATTTTCTTTTAAATTAAAATGAAGGACTATGATAGTTCATAGACACCCCAGATATCTCGGGAATTAAAGTGTTAATTAGCGCATGTGCAAAACGTTGAACCGAGACTCTTTTTCTCCAACAACTTAACAGCCTAGGTGTGAAGCTAGAACTAGCAGAATGTAAATATTAATGAAGTACCTTCTGTTCTGAGAGGAATTGCATTCCAGTAGCAACTTGTCTGATAATATTTAGAAGATCACGAGATGTTAGTTTAAGATGAGTAGGTAGTTTCTTTGTTCCAGGGAATACACTATACATGTCTGTATGTCCACGAGTTGTTCTTAGGAAGCCAAGGAGGTCACCATGACACATGTATTCCATCACCATATATACTGGTCCTAGGGATATAGGAGAGGATATATAATTATACATGAGGTATGTACATGTATGCAAGGAACTATTAATAAGTACAAAGGTACACATAATAAATATGGAATAAATGCATTTGCCTAAAGTGCGTGAATTTTGAACTCATAATTTAATTAAGGGGTGTGGTCTCGGTAGCATTGCTTTCTTCCTCGTTCACACTTTAGATGAACGCTTTGTAAAATCTTAATGATCTTGATAATAATGAATTGTATTTATAAAACAGAGAAAAGGTATATGCTTAATCATTTAAAAGTGAAAGCAAACTGAAAAGTGCCACACCTTCAGCCTTATTAAAGTTAGTTTGAACTTTGATGCTAAGGCCCAGGCCTAGGCCCAGTCCCAGTATCAGTCTCAGGTATAGCACTGATGTACACAAATAAATATGTATGACTTACTTGAAACAGAACACACTCGTATAAGTCCAACTATATTAGGGTGTGGTTCTAATTGTGCTAATTGTTCCATTTCCATTATAAGAGCAGATGAGTAGTCATCCATCTCTTGATATTCCTCTGTGGATGTGATTATAAAATATAAAGTAAGTAAGTCCAGTGTAAAAAGAAATGAACAAGCCACACCCACCTTTAATTGATTTTATAGCTACTTCAATTGGTTTCTCGTTGATTCCTACTGCCATTGCTTTATATATAACAGTGAACGTCCCATCATACAGAATGTCTGTTAGTTCAATATTGTCACGAGGGAATTCGTAGTGGGGGTCAATGTATATTGGTCCATAGCTGGGGATAGCTGGGATAGGACTGGGCAGTCCCATTCCTATACCATTTACATGGGGCTCTGGAGACTGTTCGAAAAAAAAATTGTAATATTATTATATGCATGTAAATGTTGTATGCAAAGTTTCAGGCATGCATATGAATCACATACAGTACTTGCACATATGTTTGTGTGCTTGCCTTTTCTGGCATTGAGTGCATAGAATAATTATCAATTTGTTCTTCCTGTTGTCTCCACTGTCGTTCCGCTCCCTTTGAGCCTCTTCGACTCAATATTAAGTAAGCAGAAAACACAATAATGAGAACACATACAAACAGAATTAATATGAAAGCTCCTGTGTGAGGATAAATATTCTAATTAACACACATGCTCAAATCAACACGATCATCCACTGTACACAAATTGTAAATACATTTAAACTTATAAAGGCTGTCAGGATATGTTTGGACAGATGAATTTAATTATATTTGCATGCTATCAGTTGAAATACAATCAACCAGCATAAGTATGTATGTTATAATTAAGGGATATGTTTTATCTGACCTGCTGCAGCTCCACCTGCAATGGGAATTGTATTTAGAGACGCTTCTGACGGATCTGATGGAGAACTAGTTGTTGTTATAACAGTTGTAGATGTAGACATGGTAGAGTCGATGGTAGAATCGATGGTAGAAGTAGTTGAACTAGTCATAGTAGTTGTTGTTGCTGGGAATAAGTGATAAATTATAGAATGATGGCCATAATTAAAAAACTATAATTATGGGAGAGATGATTAGATGAGCAAATAATCTTACATTTACAGATATCGGTTGTTATTTGCTCTCTTGTTCTGTCAGGGTCACTTACTCCACCAAACTCATTCGTTGCAGTTATCACAAACTCCCAAAGACCCATGGTACAGATATCAACTATTACAAGATTTACGTTGTCTGCACCAACTGTTTTTGTTTTAGTTGATGAATTACTATGGAAAAAAAAAAAAGATTTTTGTGTTGTTGTGGTTAGTGCTAAAACACTCGTAAATAGTTCAGAAAACTAAATCATATATACAGGTCTACTGCAACTAATTATGCCAGTAACTGGCACTTTTAATTAGTTAAATCCCTTTTACAAATGTAGTTAGTAAACTAAATCTGAAACCACATCAAATGGTATGGTATTAATTGAATGTACATCGCTGACAAGTTTACTTCAAATATATGTTGTACATACTTGATCATATTATAAGTGACACTGTAGTTAGACAGAGCAGCACCAAAGGTTTCTGGTCTGATCCAATCCACTACAACAGAACCTGGATTATCAATGTCAATATCATCCTCATGGATTTGAGCTGGAGGGCCTAAAGCAGAATATATACATGTAGGTATGCACACGTACGTGCATGTCATTTTTAATACTTACCAATGAACTGAATAGTTTGTTGAAATTGACTATTGCTATTCATAGCAAAACATGTGTAATTTCCATTAACATCAGTATTGAAGTTTCTAATTTCTAATCTAGTTTCGATATTTGAAGAATTATCTTGATAAACATTTTGTGAACTTGAATATGATACTTGAGTGTTAGTATCATTATGAATCCAATATAACTGAAGATCATTTTCTTGGTACGCCAGTTGTGGAACTGAACATGTGATTGTCATGGGTTCTCCATATGATTTAGGTGTGATTAATGTACTATGACTCAGTGTTATCTCAGGTGCTGCTACACCTAGTTTGAAGAGAAATAAAGGATTTGTAATTTTATTACAGATTGACTTAACCAGAAATGATAAACATTGAGCCAAATATTTGGGAGTAATTATAATATAATAAACACATTCTAATTAATATATATTTGTCATAGCAACGTATTATTCTATTTTGACTGGAAATATTACCAATAATGCTTACATCTGTCAAAAGATTATTGGTATACATACATACATACATACATACATACATGTACATGTACATACATACATGTATTCATTCATACATACATATATTATATACATACATCCATATTATATACATACACACACATACATAATGTACATGTATATGCATATGTGTATGATACACAGACATACATACATGTACAGTAGTCTTCAATTAGAAGTACTCATGAATGTCATAACATGCGAGTAGTATGTATGTAACTTTGTACATGTATATGTCAATGATTGAGCTTTGTGGGCGGAGCATTTACAAGCACATTTTATCAGCTTTATGCTTTATGATAGAAGATTCCAACTTATTTTGCTGGAAAGAATTTTTAGAAAGCTATTGATGTAAAACATTTCCATTAGGTGTCAGGCCAGTGTGTGAAACTTCATTAGTCACATTGACAACGCCCACATTTTTGGTTTACCAGTATAACTTTCATGTACTAAAAAAACCTACTTACTTTGCTGAATAGAAGACCTAGTTAGCAATAATTACTAAAATAAGTTACAGAAAAGCAGCCAGGTGAGTGTTTGTAATACAACAGTCCACTATCTAGCATAAATATATGCATGACACATGTGCAGTATGGTATGTAACATAGTATGCGCATACTACATCTATGTTATGGAAACTTCTTATTGAGGGCTGCTGTACCTACATACATAAGGAATTCTCACTCAAATGAGTATTTTCATTCATTATTGTGTTGACTTTATTAGAATGTGTTTGAAATTCGAGATACATAATAACAAATTATCAAAATTAAGTATTCGTATATATAATAATGATTATATGTACATGTATATCGTGAGGTGCTAGTTGGCACACACACAGAAATATATCAAATAACATCACTTCAGATTTAGTAGGTCAGTATATCAAACACACAACTGTAAACCTATATAGTCTATATATGATGTAATAGGAGGCGTTAATTATGATTTAAAAATAATTTTTAATTAAACATGAATGTTGTTTTGATTAAATGTTCAACCAATGGAATTGGGTGTGTTTAGTAAACAGTGGTAGTGTACACAGGTGTAAACATATGAGAGCGATCCAGTTACCATGGAAACATAATTAAATATTTTAATTCATAGTCTCAATAATTCCTTTATCCTCCTCCACAATGTGTTTATCTCTTTGGAATACCAATCATAAATACACATACATATTTCATACAAGGTAGATATATACATGCATATATACATACATTACATATGTGCAAAATTAATAATTTATATATACAATAATAATAATGTATGTATTACATGCACACATATACACATATAACCATACTTCCATAAACAAACATACGTACTGTACATACGTATGTACGTATGGAGTGTTTCCCCCATATTGGATACGGGTGGAAGAGTGCATATTGCCAATTCAGTGGTACATGACATTTGGTCAACAATGTTGTAAAACAATGTTTTTGAGCATAAACTTTAAAATTAAAGTGTAGCAATCACTATGGTACATGGTACCACCCTTTGAAGGAAACACTGCACATGTGCTTATGTACGTACGGACAAAATTCATAAATTAATTACCTGTTATAATTATGCTAAAGTCCAATGAAAAAGGTCCCTCAGTGTTGTTAGCCCAAAGACGATATGTTGCATTGTCATCAAAACCAGCATCTTCAAGAGTGATACCATTAATATCAACACTAAACCGAGAATCCTCAACAAGTTGATAGATCCCATTGCTATTCTGTTTGTGAAGAAATAACTCCGGAGTTGGACTACCAAATACTTGCATTCTAACTGTTAACGTTCGACCTGCATCAACTTCAAATGGAGGATCTCTTGAGACACTTTCATCTGGAGAATCTTTTATGAATCTTATATATACTGGTCCTGTGTGAAAACCAGCAATAAGAACTATTCAACTAGAATTTCATCTGCAGCATCTATGTATTAATGCTTTGAATTGTACATGTATATATATATGCAGTCAGTTGTGGATAATTATGAATACTTGTTGGATTAATAGATAAAAGTATATGTATTATAAACCATAGTTTGGGAGTGGTATATGTATATACACTAACTAAACATGGTTTACTTGTATATACTATGATTTAACGACAACTGTATCTGCAAAATATACTATGATTTAACGACAATGTGTATATGCCAAATATATACCAAACCACATCAAACAGTTGCCATAATACCATAGTATAGTATACTATGATTCATTTCAACCACAGTTATTTCTTATAATATGTTGTAAACAACTCCAGTATTTGAAAACTTCGATACGTACATGTACACAGCTCAAAATTGTGTTTATTATGAATACAAAAGGGGGAGTAACTTTAAAACCCAAGAGAGTATTGAGTATATCATGTAAAGAAAATCTAAACAAAAAAATATATCATAACAAATATTATGTTACACTATATGAAAATTCATGGACTGCGAAAATAGGCAATGGGACACTATTAAATAATTATAATGGTATCATATGCATTCAAATGGAATGAATTCCAAGTAACAGACTGTATATACAGGTGCGTGTTACGATGTTCGCTACTTTCTCTCCTACACATATCATACAATGTCTCCAGAAGAGGAGGAGGATGGAGGAGGGAGAGGTTAGTTGATACAGTAACTATCAGATCTGTTGTCAATTACGTAATGTGAATGTCATTAAAATATGTGAATACTATTAACCAATACAGCATCCATGAATATCATTATCACTTGTAATGTATACAGCATTAAGATTTAACAAGGGAGTTACTTACATGTAGGTGTATATCTACAAGCAAGAAATAATAGATATAGAACGAAGAGAAGCTAAACATGCTATATATGGAGTACTGATTGATTGCGTACTGCTAAATCTTGATGAGCATATTAAATTTTTCATAGACACATGCTTACAACTATAATGTCCTAGGCATATATATACATGTATGTCAAATATGTGACTGGAATTTCTAGCTACAGTGTGTATATTGAAATACAACACAAAATATTGAGAATATTTTCGGACTGTACGTAGTAAAAAATAGTTTACCAATGATGAGATACCATTTTAAAAATACTTTCCCACAGTAAAGCCAATAATTTAACAAGAATATGTATTATATTATATATATATATATAAATTGTTCTTCACATAGTAAGTTAATAATACATGCATATTTCTCACTAATATAGCCAGAGATGTGTACAGGTGTGTCACAACACTTATATATTGTATATAGTATGTATACACATACTCCCGAAGAAATATTATTGATGTGTTACAAATTCTCATATACATGTACCAACAGAACGAATGGTTTTCTCAATCGACTACATGTATATTTACATAACGTGATTTACATGTAATACAGAACTTTAATAAATTCCCTCATATGATGTTTGTACATAACAATTATAATTGTATAACTCACCTTTAATATTTACAAATCCATAATCACTCATTCTACTACCACAAGGATTTCGTCCTACGCAACGATACTCACCATGATGACGCACTGATACATTGTTAATTTGAAGTGATCCTAAATCTGTTACAGTAAATAGGTCATCTCTGAAAATATGAAAGACAGAGAAGTCAGAGTATGTATTAAGGTATATCAACAGAGCAAACAGGAATATGACAGCAAGAAAGGAATACAAAAGGTTTGTATTAAATTATAATGTAGATATAGGGTCATTGAGAATCATCCTGACTTACCCATTATTAATTGTGTGAACAATATCACCATTAAGTCTGTGTTCCCAAAACCATGTGTAACCAAGATTAGTAGGATAGAATCTACACATCAATGTTACGTCAGGATCTCCATCATTTAATGTCCTGTTCAGAGGGTCAATATCAAAGAAACCTGTGAATGAATGAAAGAGGAAAGTAAATAATATAGTTATATTATAGACACAACTAGTAAGTATATACATGTATTATACTGAACTCTCTAACATGATCAGTAATAGAATGGGGGCCCATTTTTCATAGTGTCTACATAATATAGGTATGACACACACATAGAATAAGGATTGTGTTATATAATAATTTGACCTAGTGTGGAGGTATAGACGAAAATTGAATGTGTGAATGTGTGTGTCAATAGTTAACACATCAACTTCAAACATACCAATACCTTTTTAAACATGGATTAATAATATTGTATGTATATCATATCAAATTCTGCATGACAGTAAATTAATACTCTTAATACTATTACCTAATTATGTAAGTTCACATTAATAACACCCACAGTTTAATCTGAAGCCAAGCATTACCACAGCAGCATGGGAACAAGTTCATGGAATGTCACACACATATTAGATCTCACACATTAACATGGCACTAGGCCAAGATAGAATGAGGGCATTGCCAAATACTCTATCAACATATAAGGTTAGTTTCTAAGAAGCTAAACAACATTATAAAGGTGTTAGGTAGCGTTAGACAATATAAATATGGCAATATTACATGTAGCATCGTATTGCATGATTTTGGTATTGTAACATCACGATACTGCTTTAGTATTCATGACACATTCAATTACTCTATTATTCATACCATAATACCATAATAAAAATTTATTCTCTTTTTATTTGGTTAAATTGCACGAGTAAGAAATATTTCAATAGGGTTACAACTAAAAGAATATGCGTAAGTAGACTTTTAAACATAATTATAAATATTTGTACTGTTTAGATCAAAGCGTAAGACCTTAGTAATGATAGTACATACCATATTACAATAGTAGCTTTTGTTATCAACTTTAACTGTGTGTTACATAACAGTGAAAGTGTGAAAACAATATACACATTGACCTATAACGTAGTTATCTACAACTGTATCCTTTCAGTAAGGCATTGGAACTATAATTACATTACATGCAGGTGTACTGTAATAACTATATAAATAAGTGAAAAATGGCCAAAAATGGGCACTTTTAGTTAGTTAACAAAAACTAAAACCCTTTTAGTAAACATAAAATTGTGAGAAACTAGAAACTATTCATACTAAAACAATATAGACCAATAGCCCTTCATTTTGATTGATCAGCCACTTAGAAGGTAATTATTATACATACACAATAGTTATAATTTCATTAATATCTTCCTGTTTTTCCTAAAGTAGCAATAATCACATCATAAGAAATGACATCATTGCAAATAGTTATCATTGCACGCTACCACAGACATGTAAAGTTAATTAACAAAATAGAGGGTTTGAACTAACAATGTACGAGCAAGCAAATAAATACTATGGCTGTATATCAACTAAAAGGAGTGAAAAAGCTGTCCTTATATGAACAACTGCAGATAAGTACATAGACACCTGTGATAATACTATCACAATAATCACTCAATCATATAATTAGTAATAATGAATTCATGTATTGAACAATGCATAAGACAAAAGATATTTCTTTATAATATTAAATATCATGACACACACATCAGTAGTGAGTAGCTGTTTCAAAATATACTTATTTGTAATTTGATGAAGATTATACCTACTCACAAACATATGTACATACATACATGTACATTCATACATAATATAGTAGTTATATGTACATACTACTACATACACATATATACATACACATACAAATACACATATATACATACATACAAATACACATACATGTATATACATACATACAAATACACACATACAGTAATTTACACACCTGCAAAGCAATTTGAATTAAACACTTACAAATTTCAACCACAACGTAATTATTATATCAAAGTTTACTACTCAAGAAATAATAATGGTATCATCTAACAGGAACTCTTCATGCATAATTCATAGTCTCTATTTTGACTAACAGGTTATATCATTAACCACAGACTACTGAAATGAATGTCTAGTGAATGATATAAGCACACTTAAATCCTACAAGAATGTGTTGCTAGGTAATCAAAGTGCATAGCAACATATTTTCATCATTCAGCCCATAATTGTGCATTCAATTCATTATCATTAAATGGAATGTTACTATATACACAAAAGATGAGATACAGTCAACTGGGAGGGTTTATATCAACAGAAAGTTTGCTGAAGTCCAGCAAATGGTCCACATTATAACAACATCATTAGCACTTAATAATTAGTTCACAATAATGCTATCCCAAGAATTCCTATTGTTGTTTTCAAATTTAATTACTGAAATTACCCTTTTAACTGAAACTAACTAAGTTAATGAGAAGGGTAACTCCACATATCTGACTACTAATAACAAACGTATAGTCATCCTTCCTCATTGATGATATGTTATGTGTTCACAATTCAAAAAATGTTATAATTTGCATTCCAGGAAAATGGAATTATGTATATAAATATATATATATATATATATATATATATATATATATATATATTATATTCATAATGACACAATCACACACATACACAACAAAAGCTATATATATATATATATATATATATATATATATATATATATAAATATAATTATATATAATTATATAGGCAGATGTCAAAGTATAAGAGACACTGACACAAATTAATTATGCTGTATTAAAATAACTGTTATTATATTAATCTAAATTGTGGTTTCTACTATATTAATATAAACTGTGTGTTGGGATTGCTGGCTAACAGAACCTAAACACTACAACGAAACAATACTAAATCTGTGATTGAAATTTTTGTCACATGATAGATCCAACAATGAGAGGTCAGTTTCAAGGCACAGTGTGTATAAGGCATTCATTATTAGTCTGTTTTGACAAATGTCATTCCTTCTTTATAATAATAATTATAATATTACAGATTTTTTAAATGATGAAATACCAATTATTGACAAACTGAGTTAATGACTCAATTCCTTACAAGACATAACATACATTTCATATGAACACAAAGTTTTCCCAACATAGCCCGACAATGTCTTAAGTTATGTAGGAATTTAAACATTGCGTAAGGTTACAGTTTAGAGTAGCTTGCATGCAGTTGAAATATGTTCAGCACTATGTTTATAACATATCACGTCAAGATGACATCTACAGTACCTCAGAATAAATTACTCTTAGATAATATAAGCTCTTACAAAGCAGCAAGTTAAAGGAAGTCGAAGATAACAACTATTCATAACACATAATGTTATAATATACATTACAGAATCATGTCAGAATGTATACATACAAAATATCAACATTTTAAATTGCAGCACTCACCAGGCTGCATTAAATAACAATAGTATATATTATGAAGAATACATGATGAACATATATTATCAGGTATACCTCCTGGTGCACAACTATCATCATCATCACGTTTAATTCTCAACGTACTGTTATTAGGACACTGATTATTAGCTCTACAGAGCTTGTTTTGAGATCCAATGACAATTATCACTAATAATGAAGCTATCACTCGCATCATACTGGCCTAGTATATGAAAATCACACCTCTTGATCAACAAGTAGTTGGCTGAAAAAGAGGCGAATATAATAATTATAACAGATCGCGAGTGAATAAACACCACGTATTTTTACTAAACAGTCCTTTTATATATAAAGTAAAACCACAACTGTAGTAAATTCGACTATCCTACGTTTTTTTCGCCTAAATACATGTTACTATAGTAATCTTGTATCTAGTATATATCTAGTCTATGTTACGGGGTGTTACCTGTTATTATGGTTTACTATGTCCGTCACTCACGCTGTACTTCTTGATTCCTTTTAGCGCCACTCCACTACAGTAAGAAGATCTTCTCTGCGTCTTCTCTGATGTTAGTGATGTATGTTTGACGCTTTGCTATTAAACACACACAGAAGCCAAAAACATCATTACTAATTGTTTATTACAACGCATGGAAGTGTTACACGATACTCCGCACATCGCACACAAGCAATTGCGAGAGTTTTAATAATTTATTATTAATTTTAATAAACTAGTTGAGTGAGAAACTAGAAGAGATGCCTGTACAGAGAGGGAAACAGCCAGGAGGTGGTGGAATAAATCGTCGGCCACAACAGGTAACGTATAAAATATAGATGCGGATGGAAGCAATTCTAATTAATGCCCATGTAGTTGACCTCCATTTAAATTTAGTAAAGATGTGTTGGTGTGTTTTTGATCAACATACACATGTGTTATGATGTATACTTTATAAAGTTTCTTATTTAATTTCGATGTACTATAATATCACTATTAATATTTCTAGAATAGCACCTTTGAGTGTGTGTGATCAACCGGCAGCACATTTGCGTCAGTACCGAATAAATGCCTAGGATTGATAACACACTCACTCGAAATATTCAGGGCTGTTCACTAGCCTCATACCCAAGCCCCTGTGATAGTGGAGAAAAAGATCATCTGGATTCAACTAGACTGACATGCTACTGAATAATGTCTCAGATACGGTGCCGGGCATCTGTGAACTGTCGTAGTCTTCCATTTCAATTTCAATCATGTGAAAATAGGTAGTATAATCAATATGGCTAATTTCGATATCTGTTTTTGTACACCTCGGATCTCCCAATCTTGTTCTAAACCAGTCAGTAGCAGATCTTGGTCAAATCGTGTTATTGTGTCCTTCAACTTACACACCCTTTAGTGCCGGACCACGTGTTATTTTGCATGTTAATTAGCGCATACACACACAGTTGAATCCAGATTCTTTTGGTCCACTATCTCAGGCTGATTAATAACTTGATCTCTGCACTTTTATTAATAGCTTGACAGTGTTGAACCAATGCAAATTGATGATCCGGATGAACCACAAGATGCTCCAAGTGATTTTGTAGTTGAATTGCCCACAAATTTCGTAAGTAAATATTATTATAATATTAGTTTGCGATCATTGTATATACTGTAGTGATGTACAGATAATGGGATCTCATTATTGAGCATTACTTTTTGTTTTGAGTGATGTAAAAACCGATATTGTAATAAGTGTACTAAAACAATCATTTGTTAATGCATTTTTGATACCGATAATTGAGAACTCTCTCATTTTCAGTGAAAGAATCAGATACCAGAAGGTAGATGTAATACTGGATTGGTATTAGTTATTACGTAGATATCTAGTATCAATATCAGTTTATTGGAAATATTGGCATCACTATTCAAATGATACTAGACTTTGTCTCCATTTCTTATCTCAGGATCTTGATAGTTATGCCAGTGGGTACATTGGTTTGATTAAGATAAGAAGATTAATGTTCATTGCGAAACATTGTCCAGGATTACAAGAAGAAGCTTTGAAGTATGATCAATAAAGATTAATGGATAGGTGGATGGATGAATGGATGGTGGAAATGGTGAATGGAAACACTTGGTGATAAATGGATGGATGGGTGATTGATGTGTGAATGGATGGATAGAGATGTACAAAATTAAAGGATAGGTGGATGGATGAATGGATGGTGGAAAGGGTGAATGGTGGTTAAATGGATGGATAGGCGATTGATGTGTGAATGGATGGATAGAGAAATGTACATAGTTACATGCCTCTATACTAGGTAATAAACATGGTATATTTATATCATTAATGTAGATTGGCTTTAGCCTGTGTAGAAGAAACTCATAATACTTCAACATATATAACTATCAGACAGAAACTATTTCAATGGTATGAGAATCTTGTATTACTCAATACATGACTTAATCATTTTCACTTGTTTAGTACTAAAGACTCAAAATATGCCGAAAATGAGGAATCGACCTTGTTTGTGAATCAGACAAACCGAAAATCAGCCATCACTGTTAGTAGTTATCTTGTCATTATTAACTAATACATGTTGTATGTAATTGACATTCTTATTACCAAAACCATTTTTTAACAATCAGATAGATTGTCAGAATCTGTTTCATTATTATTAGCTTGAACGACTTGATGCCGATTTGAAGAATTATCGAAGTAACTCGATCAAAGAAAGCATTAGGTAAGAGAGGGAGAGAGAGAAAGGATTCGATGTACATGTATTTCAATTGCTTCTGTAGGAGAGGATTTGATGCATTAGGTGACCATTATATGGATTGTGGAGATTTGAGGTTACTTCTGTAGTAAATATATGTTTATATAATACATACTGTTACAGATTAGTATGATTGTAATGATAGTTTAGTTAAAGAATTTAGTTTTGGTTATACCTGTAGTAGAAACACTATTTCTGATTGCCTTTTATAGTGATTTAGTTTTCAGTTGTATATAGTCCAAGAGGAAGTTCCTGTTTACATATGCCACAATTTTGTTATAATATATATATGTGTTGTTACAATCACACACAGCACTTAACTGTAGACTGTCCAGGTACACCTACATGACTTAGAGTGTCAGGTACCTGGATGACTTAACTGTAGACTGTCCAGGTACACCTACATGACTTAACTGTAGACTGTCCAGGTACACCTACATGACTTAACTGTAGAGTGTCAGGTACCTGGATGACTTTACTGTAGAGTGTCAGGTACATGCATGAGGTAATTATGATGTTTCAGGTACTACTTGACTGTAGAGGTGTGTCAGGGAGGTAATTGTCATGTATGATGTATATACTAGTAGTATCTCAGGTACCTCTGAGTGCATATACATGTATTTACTATAGGTATCTCAGGTACCTGTGGTATCTCCCATACCTGTGAGTCTCAGGTACATGTATTTACTATAGGTATCTCAGATACCTGTGGTATCTCCCATACCTGTGAGTCTCAGGTACATGTATTTACTATAGGGATCTCAGGTACCTGTGGTATCTCCCATACCTGTGAGTATCTCAGGTATTTGTGGGTGTTGTAATATCTCAGATACAAGTACTACCTTATGCTATTTTACACGTTCATTTCTACATAGTTCTGCTCTTAAGATGTACACTAGAGCCAGGGATCACTGTACCAGTTCAAAGCACATAGTATCACTGTGTCTTAATATTATGAAAGTAATGCTATCATGAATTTCCGAGTAACAGTAATATATCCACATTCCTTTTTAGGTTAGTGTGTTTCTAGGAAACTGGCAACAAGTTTTGAATTACTATAGTAAGGCTGAGGCTACTCAAGAGATGGCCGAGGTTAGAATCAAATTATGAATATTTAGGATGATTCAATTATTATCATAATTACTTGTTATAATATTATCAGTCTAGACATGGGGCGATAAGTAATAGTAATGAGAATAGATAATTACTAATTTACTCATGATATAAGCTAGTAGAGACATAATAGGAAACTATTGTTGTGTTTGCGGGGAATCTATTGTTGTGTTGAAGGGAAACTACTGTTGAGTTTGATTCTTTCATAAACTAATGTTCATCAAAAGTTGTTTTAATAGTCCGATATGCTATTTCCACACCTTCTCAAAGTCACTAATTTATAGTAAACATGTAATAACAGACCACTGGTAATAGCAATGGTATTACAATAATTACTTTTAGCTAGTAATAGTAAAATACTTTAGTAATAGTAGTACACGTATTACATTTCATTGTAATTGACCACTCATAAATGCATAACTTGCAAATGAAAACTCATAGTGTTTTCCCCTTGATAATTAGTAAGGGTGGGGGAGTGCATCTGTGGTACAAGACATTTAGTCAACAAGGTTCAATCAGTAAATTTGTTTCCAATATCAACGTTAAAATTAAAGGGGCACAGGGAAACACCATGTTACCATCTTTTAGAGGAAACACTGAACATATTAGCTTTCTTTCTTACTAGTGATCCTGTCTGTTAGGAAGAGAAATAACACCAGGAGTTTTGTGTCCTGCTCGAATTTAATATGTAGTTACATGATTAAGAATATATAATCACACACTCAGTGCTCGAAATAGTTTTTGAAAGTGTCAAGCAGAAACAACTGGACGAAATAATATTTGACTAGCAAATTGACAATTTTGTCTCGAAAACCAGCACTGTACACATTTATGGCTTACGAGGTATAGAAGTAACCCACTAGGCCACGACTGCTCTTGACTAAATAATTAACCTTGCTGTGATGTTACTGTTCTTATTTTTTGTATTATTATTTATCGAACAATTTGTCCAGTCAAAAGCAATTTTGTCCTGATAGAGCCAAAATGTCCGGAAAATGGCCAATTGCTGGACATTATTTCGAGCACTGTACACTATATTAGTAGTAATTGCATGAAGTACTGAAGCAATTGATTGTTAAGCTATAAATATCAAAATTGCTATTCATCCAATTACATTTCTTTATAGTCACACAAAAACAACATTAATCTCGACACAGTGTCAAGACTTAAGTGTGCTGCCGGATTAGCTGAAATGGAGGGAAGGAAATATAAAAATGCAGCTCGATGTTTCATTCAAACATCATTTGATCATTGTGTTTGTCCTGATGTAAGACCTTTAATATCTGTGAAGAGATAAGCACATTTTAAAATATGTCCTCTCTCTCCCAGGTCATGTCACCTTACACTGTAGCTATATATGGAGGACTGTGTGCGTTAGCATCTTTTGATAGGGAAGAACTCTTCACTAAAGTCATTAGCAGCAGGTTATATATCTAATATATGATTCTACCTTGCGTGTTATAATAATGTGTACTAAATTTCCTTTTTGTAGCTCCTTCAAGCAGTTTTTGGAGCTTGAGCCATTTCTTCGTGATGTCATCATGCAATTCTACCAATCAAATTACGCCACTTGTCTACAAACTCTAGATAACTTACGAGATACTTTCATGTTGGACATGTATCTAGCCAATCACATTTCAGCATTATATAAACAAATCCGTAATAAAGCTCTGATACAAGTGAGTATGAGTGACCTTTGAACTCTCATGTCAACCCTTCCATCTTTCATTCATTCATTCATTCAATCATTCATTCATTCATTCATTCATTCATTCATTCATTCATTCATTCATCCATCCATCCATCCATCCATCCAACTATCCATGCATCCAATATTCCATCCATCCATCCATGCATCCATGCATCCATGCATCCATCCATCCATCCATCTGCCATTGATCTGTCCATCTATCCATCTATTTATGTTTCCTAATTCATCTTCTATCTATCATTTAGTATTTTAGTCCCTATTCATCAGTGGATCTTCATGTCATGGCATCTGCTTTTAATACTGATGTTGTCTCATTGGAAAATGAATTAATCACACTTATATTAGAGGGGCAAATATCCGCTCGCATTGATTCACATGCTAAGGTTTTGAATCTATTCATCCATCTATCTATCTATTTATCTATCTGTTTACTGGGTTGATCAATATTTCCCAAAATGCTACATTTCAACCTTTTAGGCTTTTTGGCCCAAACGTTTTAAGCAGTTCTATTTTTTCATAATAAATTGTTTTGCCAAATAATAATCGAATTTTACAAATCTACAACTGAAGGAATGACATTACTTAAGCTCTCCATAAACACAGAAATATCTATCTATTCATCCATCTAGCTATCTATGTGTTTATGTATGTCTTTATGTTTCAGGTAATGTATGCTCGTGAGGTCGATGAAAGAAGTGCAGTATTTCAAAAGGCAGTTGAGGTCGGTGATGCATACGTTCTACGTACCAAGGTGAGGGTAATGTACAGACTAAGAAAGATCAGGATAGATAGACACAGGGATATAGATAGATAGAAACATTTATATTGTCATGTAGGTTTTGCTGATGAGAGCGTTACTTCAGAATAACAACATTGTGGTGTCAGTAAGTCATGAATATCATTAATGATAATTGAATAATGCGCTATTCATAACTTATAGCACATATCAGATCCTAATGCTATGGAGGATGCAGGAGTTGATACTAGCCCAGCAGCAGCTGCTCCGAAACGCATGAAACCATGATAAGGAACAAACAATTATTAATTAAACAATCATTAATGATTATTGATAAATGATTAGTATGTATTAAAAGCAAGTATATCCAATTATTTATAATACACATGAGAAGAGAACTATATATACATACAAATGATATTTAATTAACTTACATATAAACTATTGTGTACCTAAGGCTGTCCTTATCTCTTTAAGCAGTTCCTCTGATCCTATGTGAGAGGATAATTTAAAAGTAATTAAAGTAATTAAAGTAATCATTATTCATTACCTGTTATCATTGATTTACTAATTAGCATTCTTCGCTTCTGTGCTTCTTTTTTACGCTGGAAACTTGGCTAAAATATATTATAACAGATAAATAGATGTAGCAATACATAGATAGATATACCTGTGAGCTAATAATAGATAGATTGTGAAGTGGGCTAGTTAGAAAAGCATTTTCTTCCATTACATATGTTTGTCTCCCTTCTGTAACAACTGATTTCTGATTAGCTAAAGCAGAAAAGTCATTCTTTCCCCGATGATTTCTTTTCCCGCCAAAACTCTTGTATTTGATTGGTTGAGTAGTGCACTGGTCTTCGTCGCTACTTCCGGAATTGTTTCGTTGACGTTTACTTTGTGCTCTAGTAACAACAGGAGTACGTGGATAAATCCCCTTACTTTTTCTTGCTCCTCTTTTTGGAGTAGTGATCACATGGTTAAAACTCTGTTTTATTGTGACACGACTTTTAGTACTCTTTTTTTTGTCAATTCTCACTTTTTGTTTTCCACTTAAACATTGACTAATCACATCACCACACATTGACGGAGAAAGCAGTGTTAAGTCCACTTCATAAGCACTTTGAGATGTACCAGAGCTTTGTTGTGAATTACATAGTGGTTTTAATGATTGAGGTATCACATTAGTACTATCATGCAGTGGCTTTTCGTTACTAGAGCATTCATTTTCTTTTCTACTTTGAGGTTGAGGTGTTAACTGAGTATCTTTAGCTGTAGTCTGTTTCTGAAGTTCATGAATATTTGTAAGCTCATTATTGATTGTAAATATGTTTTGTTTGGTGTTTGAAGTTTCAGAGTTAGATTGACAGCTTGTCTGATGTTGTTCACTCACATTTGACTGATATTTATCAACAATTAAATCGTCTTCCACAGATTTTAGTGAACATTTGACTGCACAGTCTTCCTGTCTAGTAATAGTATTTTCAGCAGTTACTTTAGATCTTTCACACATAGGACAGTACTGCTGTAGTCCCAAACTACTTGTAGATAGAACATCAATATCACTAATAACTTTCTCCATCAATAACTGAATAGAACTCAATTTATTAGTTGTCGCACAAACTATAGAATCAATTTTGCTCTCTAATTTATGAAGTCGAGTGTCCTCCTAAATAATTGGAATGTAGAATTGGTATTATATACTTTATATATAATAACCTTCTGTAAGTGTGATTGTACCGCTATTAGAAGCTGGTTAAGTTCTGATTGACCTTGTAATAATTGTGTGAAACCAACTCTCTGATGTTCTATCATCACTGATTGTTCTGTATTATAATTATATTTATACAGATACATACATACATACATACATACATATACATACATACATATATCTATAGATATATATTTACATAGATATGTATATACATGCATACCTAATAGATACATACTTAGATATATATTTACATAGATACATACATCATTCATACATACATACATACATACATACATGCATACATACATACATACATATATACATACATGTACATGTGTACATACATACATACATACATACATACACACATGCATCCATGCATACATACATACATACACGTACACATACACACACATATATATATATATATATAATATATATACATACATTACATACATACACAGACATATACATACATACATACATACATACATGCACATACACCAAAGTATATAATTCTAATACTATATACCTTCTTTAAAAGTATTTTCAGATATTGAGTGAAGTGACAAAGGTTCCAACTCTACTGTTAAAGATTTTTTCAAATCATTAACAGTTTCACCGATCTATGTAACAAATGAACATACATACATATATATTGGTATAACATTCAAGGTAAAATATTCCTTTGTAGTAAGTAATAAGTTTAAGCAATGTTGTTACAATGTGATCACATTACCTCTTTAGCGCATTCTTTTGTTACCTTGACAACGGCTTCAATAACTGATTTACTAGTGAAAAGTAATTGAAGTTTATTATTAATGTCTATATTTTCCATTACACAAAATCATTACTTTTCATTTTTTTCACGACGCTCTGTCATCCATTCTTCATAATGAGATTTACTAAGTATTGAATGTCCTGATGATCTCTGACTATCAGACCCACTCCCAGACTCAGTCCCACTTCCAGACCGACGATTTTGGAATTTGCTATCAGAGAGTTTGGGTAAAGACATGTACTTCAAATAGTACTCTGATGGGCCCTATAGAACTCATAAATAATTAATAAGCAATTAGTATGATAAGTGACTCACAGTTGTAGCCTGTAAAGTGCTAGTGTAATGATTAGCTCCACCCATTAAACGAGTACACCGTCCTGTATCAACAATTCCATTGGCTAAGTAGAGGAATATATGGATTGATAGTGCTTTAATGATGCTGTGTGTCAAATGATTATAGACTATACAACAAATAGCATAGCTATAGAGCTGTAATACTGTTATGATAGATAGATAGATAGGTAATAGATAGATATGATATACATGCATATACTCAATGCATCTAGATACACTGGCTCATACAATATATGAATAAACATACTTATTCCATTCTGACTGTTAGAATTGTGTGAATGTTGAGATGAGAACAGTTCCAGTGATGTTTGACTATACTGACTAAGTTGTGTATACTGTGAACTATTATCACCAACAACAGCATAGGGACCATCACTATACAAAAGAAATGAAATTATATTAATGATTATTAAAGAAATTTAGACTACAATAAAACCTAGTGACTTCTAAAATTAGATAGTAACACATCTATGTATGTATGTATATATAGTCTCATGGAGCCAGACCCAACCTACTACAAAGGGACAAGCAATGCTAATGTTTGTTCAAGTACTTAGAGATGCAGATGATATGATCGTGCAAATATAGCATCGTATTCAGTACTATTAATTATATATACAATACTATAGGATGGGTACATACCTCATAGTAGGAGGGGCTGGTAACTCTAATATCCATTGGCCAATATAATTATATAATCATAATTCATTTATTATGTATGTATGTTTATATTTCATTAAAACCTTATTCTTCCGTCTTCTTGTGGACACAGAGTGGCAGGTGAAACTTTATTCATTAACATCATTAGTACATAGGTGTAATTGAGAGGTACGTCAGTTGACGATCATAAAATCTTTGGTAAAATTAATAATTCTTATATTAAATTTCATTTAAATTTCTATTTTCTCACTTGTCCTTACAAAACACAGTGTAAATATCTTCAGTATCAGCACCAGTACAAACGGAGTGGATTGGTAACCATAGCAACTGATCGCTTTACAATATTCCCGTATACTGAAAAGCGCGCGAAAAGATACGAGAAACTCTGGGTGAGTGTACGCAAAAAGCTAGCTAGCTAGCTCTGTTCATTCAGTTAACAATAATTATAAAATATACTTTATAATTATTAAAAACTCTGTGTTTTAACACAGGACATTCAATTATGAATAGAGGACGATTTGAAAAGGGTCAACATTCTCGACAAAGAAAAGATAACGAAAGATGTTCTACTCCAAGAAAGAAAGGGCGGGGCCATGTTTGTTGGGCTACTAGAAAAGTGACAGTTTTGAACAAGCCGATGAAACGAACAAGATTGTAAGGCTTAGTAATTTATTGACGTGTAAATTTAATTGTGAATTTATTTCAGCTTGCATGCTGGTATATATATGCATGGATGTACAACACCTCATAAATACACTATTCGCACATATGTACATATACACAGTAAAGTTGCTGTAGTACATTGTATGATTTTTTTTGATGTAGTACGACATGAAAATATTTAGTATACTATCAGTAGTATAATCATTAGTATAATAATATAGTATAGTATAATATTTGGTCTAATATATATAGTATAATTATTATTTTTAGTATTCAATAATTATGCTCAAATACATAATAGGTAGTATACACATTGTATATACATATTGAGCACTAGAATAACAGTAGACAGATATATGAAATGTGTGCATAATTAATTTAATGATGTGTATATACATACACATACATGCATAGCTATACATAAAACTACATACAATACATGTGTACATATATACACAGTACTAAGTAGATACATACATACATATACACACAATATATGTACATACATATATGTACACAAGTACATACATATATACACATGTATATATGTATACATAAACACAGTATTACACACATACATACATGTACATACATACATTCATAAATACTTAATCATAATTTTTATGTATACAAATACTGCAGCATTCATATATAATTATATATCATATAGTGATGACCCTGTTGAGTTAAGTCCATTCAGTCTTCTACTAAAAGACGTTGAAAATAAGGAAAGGTTTGATTATAAAATAATACTGAATGTTATCTCTTATCAATTACACATACATTGTGCTTAATGCATCATATTATAATGTTATATATAGTTATGTGTATAGTATACATACATGTATATGTTGTTGTGTTTAGATGTGTTCCACTTGAAGATATACCTGTGCTACATTTGCAATCATTACACAGTTTGGAAGAAAGGTTAGTCTCACATATCATATATATATATATATATCGTGTAACTGATAGAGCTGTTGTGTGACATACTTAAAACTTTTGTTAAATGTTTCTACTTCGTAGAATGACAACACACTTGTGTGTGAATTGTATGTTAGAATTTGCTTCACTGTTTTGTTAAATTTGCTAATTTTTCTAGCATATGTATAATCATATAGTTATATATATAATGTTACTATGGAATATATCATGAGTGTCATTTCAATGGGTATTGTTTTCTCTGTAGTCACTGCATGCATATACAAAGTCATTGCTGATAATGCATGCTTTCATGCAGTATTTATAGTGTGTTTTCACTAGTAATTCTATATACTGTAATTCTTTTCTACAATGCAATCAATGGTTATTGTAGTCTATAGTTTCGTTCTTTTATTCTGTTTCAGATCATGTGATAGTCATGCAGTCACGCCACAGTTTCAAAAAGATGATATTGATTTTGGAAACGATAGTGTGGATTCTGACAATGCCTCTTCCTCACGCTCTCCTTTTCACTCTCCCTTGGAAAAAGTGAGGGTTGATAGCGAGGAGAGAGTCGAAAAGGAGAGACAGGAAGAATTGAATGATGAATCTGATTATGTCATAGAGGACCTCGAACAAGACGAGGATGATGAGGAAGATGAAGTGTATTATGAAGAAGAAGAAGAGGTAGATGAAGAGGAGGAGGAAGATGAAGAAGTGGAATATGAGGATAAGGAAGAAGTAGAGTATGAGGATGAGTATGTGTATGAGGATGAATTGGAGGACGAAGATGAGGAAGAAGTGGAGTATGAAGACGATGATGAGGAGCAAGAATTGGAGGATGATGATGAGGAAGTGGAGGATGAAGATGAAGATGTGGAGGGAGATGATAAAGAGCTAGCTAGTAATAGACAAGTAGTAGACCAAATAAAATATGATCAATCTACGTACAAAGAGGAAGTGGAAGAAGTGGAGAAGGAAGAGGAGGACAACAGTATAGCATCACTGGAAAAGGGATATGTAGGTAGAGGACTTGAATCTGTTATAAATAAAGCCTCACCTACTAACCAGAGTGATGCACTGTTGAAAATACAATCTGTTGAAGTTAGTATAAGTCGACTCAGCATATCAAAACAAGGGTAAGATATTTAAAATGGATTAGCAAATAAAAAAAGTCACTGTAATAAATAATACTGGGTTTAACGTAAGTTGATTAAATATTATTTTCGTATAATAATATAAAATTATATATAGCTGGATATATCCTGAAGTTATATCCAATTTATGTAGGTAGATGCATTAAAAATACCATGCATGCATGCATTCATGTGTGATAGATACTATTGTCCCAACAGTTGCTTGTACTGTAAATATGTATATATATAGCAATCAGGTAATTGGATTAGTTATAGTATAGTAATAGAGAATAATAGTTTGGGTGTGGTACACTATAACTAGATTTTGCAAATCAGCTCCAAACCACAATATAAACAGACAGAAGCCATAGTGTGGGCGTCAACCACTTTGGTCTATGCTCAACTACCAGCCCTTTCTGTATAGCTCCATTGTCTCTTCTCGAGCTCTATCATAATGCGTGTATGGATAGCCAGGAGGATTAGAGTACACACTATATCAGCAATAGTGCTCTACACTGTGTTTATTACTATTTGTGGATTCTCTTTCTGTACTTTGTTTTATTGTCGAAACTGTCAAAGTGGTATTATTACTAAAGATGAACTTGCAGCTAAGCTATCAATGGCAGCTCATAAGTTAGGTATAGAGTATGTTAGGGAAAAGGAAGAGCATGAAACAATACCTAAACCACCGGATGCTCTTGAGAAATATGGTGATATAGGTTTCGGGAAAGTTCATATGTAAGAAAATGAGGAAATAAATTATTACTGCATGTACTTATACTATTATCACTATTGTATTAGTAATAGAAATATAAGTATATATACTGGTACTATAATCAAGTATATAATTATATACACTAATCACCACATATATCCTTTTACATGTATAATTAATGGTATTCCTAAGTCATTATAAGTTGTATAATAATTATCATCAACTTGGTTTGCATATATTTCACTGTTCTCATATATATGTAGCCAGACTGATAATGATGCAGTCTATTTATGATAATGTATACCTATATATTATATGTGTATATAATAATATATATAATATATAATTATATGTAATAATATATATGAGGTATCAAGCACTCATACGTTATTGTTTAGGTATGCTGGTGGTGATGACTGTCCTGTTATTAGCAATAGTCCAATTCTTGTAAGTATAATAATGCATTCCATTGTGTTAACTGCATCACTTATGATGTGGTATAATCTGTTACACATCATTTCCTTTCTAACTTCTATTTGTCACATTAATTCTGGTTTGAAAAGTTGTTGATTCTCACGAGAATGTTTTTTGGTTTCTATTTCCCTCTATTGTATATACATAACATGCTTTGTTAATAATTGTTCCTGACATAATTGTTTAAGATAATATTAGTTATGTCTATAAATAGACTTCTTATCTAAAAAAGATTGTATGTTTAGTCTTGTGCTAATTATATGATTATAATTGTGTAATCGACTTCCATTGTTTGAAACAATAATTCCTTCTTTAGGAATATTTTTCAGCAGGAAAGAAGCGATCATTTACTGTTCAACAAAAGATATTAGCCCTGTGTAATCAGAAGAGTTATATCCCAATGGAAGAATTCTTTACTCCTGTGTATGTAATGTAATATACTATGTGTGGGTGGGCATGTGTGTGTCTGTCTGTCTTTCTGTATGCTTATAGTAGTGTTATATTGATCTGTGGATATATGCTATCACTACGGTCTTACTATTTCATCTAGAATGCGTAGAACTCTTAAAAAACTTGGCGAGGGAGTTTTTGGTGAAGTGTATAGTGCATACACAAGTGAAGGGCAAGGATTAGCTATAAAGGTTAATATATAATAATATATTACATATTAACAGTTGATTGTGTTTTTAGATTATGCCTATTGAAGGGAAAGATCTTGTAAATGAGGAGAAACAGAAAACATTTGAAGAAATTCTTCCTGAAATGGTTATATCTAAGTAAGCATTAGTATCATTAATAATTGACTAATAATGAAATTATCATATTAGGGAATTAAGTGATCTAGGCAAAGATGAGGTTAGTATCTATATATCTTGTTATATCTTAATTATAACTAATTAATTATGTATTTTATTAATTACACTATAGAGCGCTAAAGAATATACTCGAAACTTTGTACAGCTATATAAGTGAGATTATTTAATATTAATTAGAAATTGCATGTTACTATTAATAGAATAGCTGTAGTTTATAATAATTCTAATAATAGATTAGGTATTTGTCAAGGAGAGTATCCTCAGTTCCTATTAGAGGCTTGGGATCAATGGGATGAGGATGAGGAGAGTGATAATGAAAGACCAGGTGAGGAATGCTCCATAATTACTGTTATAATAAATTATTATTTGATTATTTAGATATTTTTGGGCATAAACAGTTATATGTGCTGTTTGCTTTTGAGAATTCTGGATGTGCTTTAGAATCATTTATAGTGAGACAAGATGGATGGTTGAATCGATGGATAAATGGATGGATGGATGGATGGATGGATGGATAAATGGATGGATGGATGGATGGATGGATAAATGGATGGATGGATGGATGGATGGATGGATGGATAAATGGATGGATAAATGGATAGATGGATGGATGGATGGATGGATGGATGGATAAATGGATAGATGGATGTATGGATGGATAAATGGATGGATAAATGGATGGATAAAGGATAGATGGATGGATGGATAAATGGATGGATGGATGGATGGATGGATAAATGGATAAATGGATGGATAAATGGATAGATGGATGGATGGATGGATAAATGGATAGATGGATGTATGGATGGATAAATGGATAGATAAATGGATGGATAAATGGATAGATGGATGGATGGATGGATGGATGTATGGATGGATGGATGGATGGATAAATGGATAGGTGGATGGATGGATGGATGGACGGATGGATGGATGGATAAATGGATAGATGGATGGATGGATGTATGGATGGATGGATGGATGGATGTATGGGATGATTGAATGAATGGTTGCATGGATGGATAGAATGATGAACGAATGGAGCAATGGATGGATGGATGGATGGAGTGATGGATGGATGCATGGATGGTTGGTTGGTTGGATGGATGGATGGATGGACTGATAGATGTACATATTCATAGAGATATGAATAGAAGATTGACAGCAATAGTGGATGGATACACACTACACAGGCAGACCGACTGTATTAACTAATGCATGCCTTTTTGTTATTATTATTGCTCCAGTTTCATGACCAGAGGGAAGCAAGAAGTGTATTAGCTCAAATTGCAGGATCATTAGCTGTAGGAGAAAGTGTATGTTATAATTATTATATTATAAATATAATATATATCTTTTTGATTTGTCACAGGCCCTTGGTTTTGAACATCGTGATATGCATAGAGGGAATCTTCTTGTTAAAAGAGTAAAAGAAGAAGAAATGGTATTTATAATTGATTCGAAACGTTATGTGATACCTTCTGAGGGAGTTAAAGTATCAATAATTGATTATACTCTGTCCAGGGTACAACAAGGTATGTATGTATGTTTGTTTGTTCACCAATAACACCGATCCTTCATCCATCCATCTGAATATTCATCCATCCATCCATCCATCCATCTGTCCATCCATCCATCCATCCATCTATCCATTCTTCCATCCATCCATCCATCCATCCATCCATCCATCCATCCATCCATCCATCCATCTATCCATTCTTCCATCCATCCATCCATCCATCCATCCATCCATCCATCCATCCATCCATCCATCCATCCATCCATCCATCCATCCATCTATCCACTCTTCCATCCATCCATCCATCCATCCATCCATCCATCTGTCCCTCCATCCATCCATCCATCCATCCATCCATCTATCCATTCTTCCATCCATCCATCCATCTATCCATTCTTCCATTCATCCATCCATCTATTCATTCATCCATCCATCCACCATTTATCCACTCATTTTAAAATTTCAATTCAGGGAAGTGTATATCGTACAATGATCTTAATAATCTTCCTTGGCTCTTTGAAGGAAAGAAAGGCGATTTACAACACGAAACATACGTACATATGAAGAACTGTACCAAGTAAATTCAGTAACAATATTATACATAACATACATACATATTATTTATCCATCTATTCATACATCCATCCATCCATCTTTACATCCATCAGTCCATCCATCCATCCATTCATACATCCATCTGTCCAACCATTAGATTAGTCTATCTATCCATTCATACATCCATCTGTCCATCCATTCATTCATACATCCATCCATCCATACATCCATTCATATATCCATCCATCCATCCATTCATCCATCCATCCATTCATACATCCATTCGTCCATCCTATTCATCGATGCATCCGTTAATAATTTTCCCTACAGTGGAGACTGGTCTAAATTTGCTCCCAAGACTAATGCCTACTGGATGCATTATATAGTCAACAGAATGGCTTTCAAGAGTAGAGTTAAAAATATTCCAAATCGACAGATTCATGCTGGGCTCAGGAATTTCTTAACAAAGTTTCCGGAATATGACTCAGCAAAAAATATTTTCCTTGAAATGTTTTCCAATCCAATTCCAATTCGATCTAGTAAAAGAATTATTAACGCTAAAAGAGTATAAATAGTAATGTATTATAATTCAATCCATTATTCAAATGTTGTTTATTACCATGAAACTATAATAATTATATAGTACCTTTATACATTATCAATTATTTTTGAATTATATTGCTGCATAAGAATTTATAAAGACTTAACAGTGATGTGGACTCTATCCTTGGCAGCCATGGTGGGTATAGCAAGGGGATTAATACTTACATATTGGCTAATCAACATTATGATTGTAACGTAAACTTAATTTCAGTCATGCAGGCTTAAATGATCAGGTGATGGGATATAATGCATATATGTAAGCTAATAATTATCATAATCTAAGAGAGAAGTGCTATATAGTTATTTATAATTGTGTTGTAATAACTGCGTGCTACGCATATGTAATTATCAAACTCCTTAATCTTTTTGTAGTAAACATTAAAATGACTATTATTTAATTAGACTACAAGTATATAATTACACTGCAAAAATGGAATTGTTAAAATAACACACAGAGTTAGTGGATGGATTTAACAATTAGTTGTTTGTTGAGGATACATATATATATAACACTGTAGATCTCAGTATTATAAAATATGTAGAAGATAATTATAATTATGTACCAATTATAATCAATTATCATGCCTAATATCTCATATTAGATGCACAAAGAAAGTTTGGAAACATAAAATCATCATATCTATTAGACAGGAAAGGAACTAATTACAGATTACAAATACATGTATATCCAATGACAATACAGCTTTAATTAACACTATCGAGACTGTCTGTCAGGAGGAGGAACATGGCACAAATGAAGTTAATAATTTCAGTTTGTGTTTTGTTTTGTAAAGTATGTAACTATCACCTCACGTAATTGTATGTATTAATTACTTAATGTATGAAGTAAATATTGTTCACCCATGTAGAGGTCTCCATTGATAATGAAAACCATTATTACATCTATGATCTACCATGAAGTGACTGATTACGGATGATCCAATCACATTATGTATTAAAATGGCTGATAGGATTATCAACTACCAATTAATAGCACATCGCTAACTGCCACTCTCTCACTATATATAAATAAACATGAAATTTTCTGCCTCAGATATTTTTTGTAACTACATCACAGAATTAAAAAAGAAGTGTTTTAATCAAATACAAGACTCAGAGTGATATTAATATACACATATAATAATCTACTGTCTGCATAGCAAATGGTCTTTCAATATACAAGGATAGAAGAAAAAAAGAGTAGCAATATTCATATAAATGATTTAACGGAATTTAATAATTATAATGATGTCATAAGAATTAATTTAGAGGTTGTTATGGTAACAGTGATTCACAATACAGTAGTTTCCGCAGTGTGTTTATACTGAGATAATGGGTTGTTGTGTTTGTATGGAGAGTAGCCACTTAGTCCATCGAAATCGTTCTCATTATAAAATTTACTGGATTGTTTTTGAATTATATAATTACTGGACTCTTTCCACACTTTGAGATCGACTATAGCTTGCCGTAATACTGTGGCCCATTTCTCTCTCTCCTCTTTGCTCTCAAACGAAACGAAAAACTCAGAATCTGTTTCATGATCTTTTATTAGAAGAGTGTTTGGTCTTCTCATTGTCAGACGAGGAGCATTCTCTACTGACATTTCCTGAAAGTGAAATTGAGTACAAATTTAAATGAGAACTCATTAATAATAATTATATTATATATTATAAACAGCTTGTCTATAATGAATTGATAATTCGTAATATCATGAGCAGTGGTTTAACAAATACCACATAATGAAGTTCATGTTGGAGTGATCTTTTATATACAATTGTACAATCTGGTATTCCTGGATGTACATGTATTACGGGATGATACCTTTACAATGCTTAGTACTGCTTATAAGCATGTGATAGTAATGATGAAGAAAGCTCTTGAGGTAGTAAGAAGGCTGGTAAATAAAAGTTGTAGTTGTAGTAATAGCTCTCTACCTAGTCGCAGCACACTAGCTAGAAATTGAAGGAGTCTAGTAACAATGGAATGTTATTCCTCGAAGGCTTTGTTGTTCATAAACTTGAGATAGTATGTTAAAGATGAAGCTCTTGAGGTAGCAAGATGGCTGGTAAAGAAAGAGGTGCTGTGTGAAAATGTCTCTACCCAATCGAAGCAGAAAATGATGGAGTCTAGTAACACTGGAAGTAGATGCTCCTTCATGGCTATATTCTCATACGCTTGTGCGAATACTGATTGTCGAAGAAAGCTCTCCAGGTAGTAAAATGGCTAGTAAAGAAAATGATGCTTTCTATTCAATCTCAGCGCTAGCTAGAAAACGAAGGCTGTTTAACGAAACTGTTTGTAATTATGTTCATGATATAATTATCTGGAGTCTACTATATAAATAGTTTATCAATTAGAAATTCCCACAAGAGAAATTTCTTAGACTCAGTCTGTAAACTTTATCACTACTAAATTAGTCGTTGAAAGACATTAATAATTCCCAAATGACTAGTTCACTACATATACATGTATGTAGTATAAATATAATATATAAAAATAACATTAAGGTCGTTACCAAGGTAGCTTTACAAATTGTCGTCAATTTCAAATATGCTTTATCAAAATGATTTCACAGCCAACACGGTACATTCCATACCATGTTGCACCACTTCCTAGAATGTGTCAAATAGTGGTTTTGCTATGCTATGCTAAGAAGCTGTTAGAAGTACAGATCATCAATAAAAAAATTACAAGAATGTGAAGCATACTTGATGAGTCAGTGTGTGACAATACATAATAATAAAATTACAATTTATTAACAAATTAATATATTTACAAAATGCATTATATGTACATGTACAATTGATTTATTGTACTATAACATTATAAAACACACGTGATTGGATATTACATAGCTTTAATGCCAAGGCATACAACTAGCTAATTAACTCATAGTTGCTGAGTTTAAAGTTTATGTTCGGATGTACATGCACAATAGAATGAATGTACTAGAACATAAAACATGAATATATATAATTGAGTTAAACAAGCTTTGATACCGAGGCATACAACTAGCTAATTAACTCATAGTTGCTGAGTTTAAAAGGAGTTAGAACGATTTTAAAGCTTGATGGAGTTATACTGAAACAGCCTCGTTAAAAGTAGTTTCAGGTTGTAAATGTGACCTCAAATTCAGGTCAAACTACTAAAATACTATATATATATATGTAAACTACTCAAATGTGCCGTGTGTTATTAGTGTGATAACTATATTAACACACTGCAAACATATAAATCAAATCCCCCTACACAACACATGACAGCAGCCTACAAAGTGTGAGACAATATACTGACTGAAGACACCATAATGTGACAACATGGTAATAACATGAATAGAAATTGTGTCAAAATGTTTTATTTATATATTTATAATGAATTCTAGACATACCATTTAATAAATAGACTTAACTCTGTAATACTCCCTAACAACAAGGCCATCATCTATCTATCTATCTATATATGTATCTATCTATGTCTCTATCCATCAATGTATCTATCAGTGTATCCATTCATCCATCCATCCATCCATTGATCCATCCATCCATCCATTGATCCATCCTTCCATTCATTCATCTATCCATCTATCCATCCATTGATCCATCCATCCATCCATTCACCCATTTCTTGTTCTGTTTTATCCACACTTCTTACCTTAGTTAGATCTACAGTCTTCACTGGCAATTGTCTCCCCACATCTTCAGGATATGCCCAACATCTCAAGTGATGTTGTCTCAATACACACCATAGTCTAGTCCAAGCAGGATAGCCAGATATCATTTGCTATGTATGGAGGGATAAGTAAATAGATGCATGGATAGATAGATAAATAGATGGATATATTGATAAAACATGATGTTCTTACATTACATAGTAACTATCCTCAAGCTGGTAAATATAAGTTACAGATCGGTTTCTAGAGTTGACTGATAAGGTTAGTTATATATCACATAGGGGTGGGCGGTATTGGCTAATACCGTATCACGGTATTTTGAAATAGAATATCGCAATACAACTAAATACCGACTAACCACGTGTTTCTACAATTGGTCACACCCACGAGCATTTTTAGTCAACAAACGATGCCTGAAACGCCACAAAACAACGCGTTCAGACTTCTACAACACTAGATCTATATATAAAACATACATTTTGGACATAATATAGTATAAGCTCAACAAGAAGTCGCTTATATAAATTGACATGTGCTACCAAAATAAAAGTAACACTCCTCACCACACAAATTTAGCATCTCCTGTTGAAGAATAGATGTCTAGCACTCTTTTCTAACTCAATCGCTACTTACAAAAGCCTAACAAACACTGCTAAAGCACTATTTTAGCTGGCCATGTGCTTGAAATTATGGGCGTGGCACGTAAATTATTTAATTAATCGTATATTTCGATATTTCGGTATGTAAAAATTTTGCAATACCGTACCGCGGTATAGGAAAGAATATAGAATTTCAACTAAATACCGGTATACCGCTCACCCCTAATATCACACACAAGCATTAGCGAGACTTCCATTTGCAAAACCTGATAACCCTATCAAATATGAAAATCTGTTCTACTATATCAGACACCATTGCACAATAATGGCTGACAAGACTATCATTTTTCTCAAGAAAGATGATATTTCTGCTTCTTATCAAGTAAATGAGTATATAAAATATATTTGCTTGCTATCTGTGTTGTTATAATCACTATAATTATACATGTGTACATGTACATACATATATACAGTTTATACTATCTACAGAGATAAATAATCATAATATGTACATATATGGTAGTATTGTATACCCATATTTATAGCTGTGACATCATGCATGTATTTGGAATATATAGGAAGACACATCACGACAGTTAAGAGCATACAATAGTGGAGTGACAATATGTAATGTAGTGTATCACTATGTAATTATAATAGTATTTACACATACATGTATTCATATGGAATGTATAGTTAGGACACATTAGGACAGTTAATCGTATGCTAGCATACAATGATAGTTGAATGTTAGTATAGTAACTACAGCGTTTCATGACTACAATGTATCACTATGCAATTATAGTATTCATAGCATCTATATGGAATGTATAGTTAAGACACATTAGGACAGTTAAGCACATGCTATACATATATGTATACATTAAGCACACAGTAGTGGTATGACAATATATATTACTACAGAGTTTAACATACTTGTAAATGAATAAATCCAGTAGATCGTGGTTGAGTTGAGCAAGTTGGTTCAGCCATTATATTGCAACAAATTTGACCCCACAATGGAAGAAGAGGCTGATCTCCTGTATATAGTAAATAGCTGCTTATAACTTCAGCATACATATAATAATGATTATATATAACTAATTAATATATCTGGGAATGCAACCAATACATATAGCATGCTTTACTTTATGCATCATATATACATGTGTATATAACTTACCAATTAGAAATAGATTAAGACTCAATTATAATGAATTGATAGCAATAAAATAGATTACAATTCAATTATTTGCTCCTTGATTCAAAGCAGGACAATAAGCCACACTGGATCACAAGCTGCTATATATCTTAGCTTAGCTTACAACTGAAGCCTCAATGAATATACTGTACTACTTGTACTACATACACAGGAAGTAGAATATTAGTATCCTGTTAGCACTGTACTATTAATAACTATTAATAACTTAATTGTTTATTCATTAATTAGCACAAGAATGAAAATGGTTTCATAGGTAATAAACAGCACAGCTATAATAGTCCAAATAGAATTATAACAAATATTTAAAGAATGTAAATTTGAATTCCTATTCAATAGACCCAAACTCACCAGACAGACACTAACTACAAACAAGATAATGTTGATATATGTTGATACATATATTTACCAATGATAACACCAAAGAAACTATATACATACATGTATATAAATTATACACACTACATGTACATATATATATAATAATAATAATATATATATGTACTATAATGAATGATATCATTACTAATTTAAGTTGTCCTGATGTTCCAAGAATTCATAATCACAGGTAAACAATGTCATAAATCACTTTACTAAGAATATTATATATAGTGGATACACATACCAATACTAGAAGAGGCAGCAGTTCCACTTGATCCAACAGCACCACGAGTGAGATTATAGGTACGACAAGTACCTGAAAATAGAAGAGTTTATTTAGATAACAAACTATACTACTTTTTATGCTATATATAGTGTACAATGGAATATTATTACACTTTATTTCAGCAATGAGTTTGATGAGTTGTTTGCAAGGCTAGTCAACAAAGAGTATGTCTGCATTTATAAACTGACAACACATATTCATCAACTCATCTTTGTCGTACATTTATTTCCATATTAAACTATTAATTAATTACTCAATGTCTTGTGATTGCTACACAAGGCTTGGAGGGGATAATAGTGAGGTATCAACTACAACGACACCTTGTTACCAATCCATTTATGATACTATAAAATATTATTTGAGACATAAGGTAATCCAGAGGGTTTTTAAATGTTTACTGATTCGACACATGCACTGTATTTGTGTTACCATGGCGATAAGGGACTATGCACATCACATGATTACATACATGTGTCTAAATTATATTATATTAAACCCATACAAATATAAATTACTATATTATATTATTAGTATTTTAATAATATCTTAATTACTAGTGTAGCCACACATAACAACAAGCATTCATACATGGGGAATATCCCCACCTAGATTTCACACCACAACATGTCCAGAAGCCACTCAGAGGGCCTACATTGAAACTTTTTGGTGTGTGATACCGACCCCCCCTAGAGCAATGAGCCTCATATGGTTGATTTTTCCCCTCCCTAACAAAACATCCAGTATACCCAAAACCCTCATCATCATATTAATGACTCATTTGTGATCTAACACGAACATTTTGAAGAAATGCATATCTTTAGAACTCAATAAAATTTGGTATCTAGGAGGAACAGTTACATGTACATGTAATTTCCTCTAAGATACCATATTTAGTTTAATTTCAATTCTAGGAGGACCAGTTAATGTTAGATGTGGTTTTACACGTTGTATTTGATAAGTACATGAATTTTTAGGAGTTGGTTGATAAGGTGGGTGGAACACCCACTCACCAGTTGTACACTTTTTAGATTCAGTAATTACACATTATACAAAGTTTAATAGTAATGACTAGAGGAACTGAATTGAGTCTGAAGATATCATTGTTTAAATAGAAGGACAAACTAAATATTTACACAAGTACACATGTACATGTACATGTACACGTGTACATGTGCTAACCTATAGCACCCAACAAGTACACACATCATATACATAATAAAAGTATTCTTATGTGAAAATTAAGTGAATAATAATTTAATATTATCATGATTATGTTGATGTACTATTTCTATCACCATAGTAACAGAAGTATAAATGTTTAGGTGACAATAATAATTGTAATATTATGATGTAACTGCTGTTGATATTAACGCTCCCATATCACCATACCACCATGGTAAGAAATATCCATAATCATAACTTCATAATTATATTTTGCATTAATTAACATAACAAAGATCACACACCCCAGTGACCCACACATATACATGTATGTATATGTATATGCAGCACTTGTACATAATTATACATGTACATTTACAGTATAAATGCACATGGAACATTATATTACATGTACACCTACATGTACATGTACATGATGTATACGCATATACACAACCTACATGTACATTTATGTCAGTACTTGTCATTATTAAGTTTACATATTATCACTGTACTTCCATTGACTGTAGTGTTGAAGTACACTGTACTGGTACTACACAGTATTACACCTTAGTACTACATGTATGCTATCACATACAAATGTAAAGGGAATTCACACATTACTATGATTACAGTACAAAGTAGTACTATAGTACTACTTAGAATACAGTTGATTATCACCTTATTAAAGTGCATTATAGTACGTAAACTTAATAAAGTCAGGTACTGTACATGTACTATACAATGCACATGTACATGTACTATACAATGCACATGTACAATGTACTATACAATGTACATGTACATTGTACTATACAATGTACATGTACATTGTACATGTACACATGTACATTGTACTTACCCATTACATCTTTCAGAGTAAATTTAGTATGTCCAGCTAGAGCAAATCCATGAGAAGGGTTAACATTTGTCATGGCTGGTATGTAAGGTGATAGAGAAAGAGCAGAGGATGAGGATGACATTGATATAGGTGAGTTACCTAAATGATCAAGAGAGAGGTCCTACGAGAAGAAACAAATGATATGAACTGTAAAACATTAATTAATATTTAATACCTTTTTCAATTTCCTTAGAACTTTCATGGGAGTTGATTCTTTACCAGATGAAGACGAGGAGGAAGGTGGAGGGTGTGGCTCTGATGGGACTGAACTGTAAACTTCAACTATCAATGTAAAATCTGGATCAACACGTTTTGGACTAGAGGAAATATGATATAAATATATATGAAGCACTGTACATGTATACATATTACATGTACATGTATACATACATGTACATGTATACATACATGTAGTTGCATGTACATGTCTACATAGTTACATGTACAAAGTAGTTTCTAAGCCAGAGTGGCTGCTTTAATACATGTACATGTATTTTCTAAGCCCTTTGTGGCTGTGTTTTATGAATTCTTTAAGCCATCGTGGTTGCTTGTTTGTTTCTGTGTAAATTTTCATATATGTACTTGTGTATACATAATTACATGTACTGTGGTTTTCATACATGTACATGGATTAATGAACTAGAACAATAACTACATAGTTATATTAATTAGTATTTATCTATCCATCCCAGTGTGAGGAATTTCGTATAATCAGAAAAACGATGTCGAATTATCGAAATAGGTATCGTTAATTACTATTTAATTATGATGTTAAGACATTAATAATATGTATGTACATGTACATTGTATTACAGGTAATTAAGCTAGAGTCCAGGTGGTATATGTATGGTATGTATATAATTTCATAAGCAAAGCCAAGATATTGCACCTGGAATAAATATTTGTACCACTGTTTTTGATGAGCTCATATGGCACACCATTGGCCCAAAGAGCTTCTTATTTGGCACTGCGTTCTCTCTTTGGGCCAGTGGCTCAGTTAATTATGATTATATTGTCACTAACAGCATTAACTCTTTGTTTATTGGCTCAAGATGTATTCCCAATGGCACACACATTAACCATTGTTGAGCCAATTTGGCCCATGTTTCAAAACTTATCAAAAACTCCGATGTACACTATTCAATACTTTATTTAGTTACTTGAATAAGGAAGTACATCTGGTTGCTATAGTAACGTAGTACATATGTACACAGGTGCTTCATGATGATCTTTAGAATATAATGCATTCCAAATTTATTCCTAAACGTTATTATCATACATATAATATGTAAACAAATTCTTAACATACATGTAGTGTGACATAGATAGATACATGTACATGTAGTGTGACATAGATAGATATAAACAGACATATAATTATGTGTATAAACAGGAACACAGCCACACAAGGGAGCAGTCAAAAGTGCACAAGAAGAATTTACCTAATTAGGACTAAGGATATACACGCACAAGGAGGGTTTCAATTAGGGGGTCCCGTTTTGTTAGAATCTTGACCCTTCAAAAGCCTTTGCTATGACACCACCGACCCTCTCCTTCACAAATGTTCTAAACAAAGGCCTGACATTATGACCTTTATAATATATATAGTGCAATTAGATAGTCCAGTAACACTGGAAATATTACAAACTCCTTGTGGCTTCACTGTTTATACAAATACACTACTGATATTACATGTATATATAGGAAATGATAAAATAGAACATCTATATCTACAAAGATAGCTAAATAGATGCATCAGTGATACAGTGTATATGTTATACACACAGTCATACGAATGTACATGTACTAAATAAACTAAATACATGTACATGTAGATAGACATGTACAGCTATAATGTACATGTACATGTACATGTGTTTTGTTCTTCTCAACAATTATTCAGTACACATTCCAACAAATAAATTGAGTGTATAGTCTCTGTGGATGTATGTACAATATTACCTTATTTGGTAATTATTTAATACTTTTTGGAACAGGGAAACATTATCCGTGTTCAGACTAGTTAAAATATTTAATAAAACAATAGAAAATTACATGATGACATGTACACGACAACAGAAGTACAGGGATACATGTACATGTATAATATAATGACATGTACATGTATATGTCATCATACTGTACAATGATGAGGTGTAATGTACACGACAACAGAAGTACAAGTATACATGTACATGTACAATACGATGACATGTACATGAAATGCATAGTACAATGATTAGGTGTAATGTACATGTACATGTACATGCACTGTTCAAGTACACATACATACACATTGTACATGTATGATGACATGTACATGTACATGCATAGTACAATGATTAGGTGTAATGTACATGTACATGTACATGCATAGTACAATGATTAGGTGTAATGTACATGTACATGTACTGTTCAAGTACACATACATACACATTGTACATGTACATGTACATGCATAGTACAATCATTAGGTGTAATGTACATGTACTTACAATACAATCACTCCAGGGAATGATATATCCATTGAGTTTCTATCAATTATTGCTAAAGTTTGTGTATCCATTACTTGACTACCAAGACGAAACAAACAAAATACACCAATCTTGTGTGAGGAATCTGAAAAGAGAGAGATTCAGAAATACATGTACAAAGACATGAGTTAGAGTATAATCATGTATTAACCTTAAGACATTAAACTATACACTATATTACATATATATTCTGATTTTGAGGTCATCATGACTGTGAACAGACCATATATGTACATGTACATGACCTCTCATCCCACGAAAGAAATGTTAAATTCTAATCAAACTGTATTACATGACCATGTACATGCACACATGTATGTACAGTGTACTTTATATACATGTACATGTATGTTTACAAGTGGAGGATGTTTAGACATGTTTGTTTGTGTTTGTACATGTATATTAAATATTATTAACAGTGTGATATTAAGGTCACTCTATAATAAATATTCCAAGTAAAGATTATATATATAACATATATGTATGACGTATAGGGAAGTGAATTATTACAAGTGTAATATAAGACTTCAAAATTATGCTCACCTATTTTTCCTTTAATTTGCTCAAATTCTTTCCATTCCAGTGGAATCCTTATATCTGAAAGTAGGCAATCAATATACATGTAGAGGAAACCACAAACACATGCATACATGTATAATTGTACACACATACATGTACTATAGTATATCTAGATACAAACACATACATGTACACACATACTATACTATAATCGACATATAAACACATACATGTACACACATACTATACTATAATCTAGATACAAACACATACATGTACACACATACTATACTATAATCTAGATACAAACACATACATGTACACACATACAGTATATCTAGATACAAACACACTTGATATTCCAATCCTTGCTTGACATGGTTTCAGTTCTCCGTCAGTATTATCAATACATACTCCTTTTCCAGTATCACTGTGAGTATGTTGTAATTCTTTCATTAGTTCAAGTATCTTCATATTCGATACAAATAGACCTATAACCACATAGTACATAATATACACGAGGCACTTACAAGTACATGTTGAAACCACCATTACAACTTTACCTTTACTTGCTTCCATGTTGTGTTGAGTACTTTTTGATAATTGAAGTAATTTTGATGCTGCATCTCTCATCTTACATTCATGATCTATTGCATCTTGGAGCGATGTTAACAATGGATTGTCCGAATATAGCTGTATGTCACATGATAGTCATATGATATGATGCCATTAATATAAAATACATGTACCTTTTGTTTTTTTATTCCAGCTTCATGTTTATGAACATTTTCTTTTTCATCAGTAATATGTGCCTCACCTTTACGCTTCACACGTAATGTATGGGAGGCTGGAAGTTCAGGATATAGTTTGACTCTCTTTACAGGTGTTGCCATGATTGGAGATATTTTGGAATGTTAAATTATTCAGAACTACTTCTTTCAAACTTTGTACTATACTGTACTGTTCTTCTCTTGAAGTTGCTTTTGTTTGGCCGACCTTGGCGCCCTTTTTAAAGACGTCATGTGATTTATCATGTGACATTTTAAATTGTATTCATGATTATTATTTATTAACATAATTAACTCTACATAAATATGTCGTTGTAGACAAATGGCTGATGAAAGCAAAGATCAAATTGAATTGTTAGAGAATGGCTTGTCTTCTGATGATGATACAGAAGAAATGATATTTGTTCAAGAGAAGGGATCAAGAGATACAACTGATCACAACAGATGGAAAGACTCAAACACAACTGATAATATATGTAATGACAACAGTAGTACTATAAACATGTCAAGAAATAATGACATAGTAGTGTCATGTGATAATCAGGTGAATGAAAGTGTGGACGATAATGATCAGAGGAAATTTACATGTAGTGTTGATAATATTGACACGTCCGATTATAATCCTGAAATGGGTGACGATCCAGAAATGGATCTGATTGGTTCAGGCAGAGTGGGTGTATCATGTGATATTCAGAATGAGAATAGTGATGTACTAGAACAGGAATCGGACCTTAAAGGTTTATTAACTCATGAACAGCACCAAAAACTGATTAATGAAAGAGATATGATATCAAAAGAGTTACAATCAACAAAAGAGAAGGTATTAAAAAATGACAATGAAATAATTTCTTTTTATAGTTACTTCATTTAAATAGGAAAGTACCCTTCAAGAAGTTATTAGACAGGTAAATATATATATATATATGTATATATATATATATATATAGAAAGGAATTCTGTGTACTTGTAGTGTATATACAGTTATGATGTACATTGTATAATGTCATGTATGTAGTTTTATGTACATCACACACTGTACATGTATGAGTATGTACATGCATGTTTGATATGTCTAGTCATTTGTATATACCTTACGTATGTACATAATGTAATTGTACAGTTGGAAGAGAAGTGTTTTGTTCAACAAGAAAAGATAGCAAACTATGAAGATGATTTAATGAAAGAGAGAACTATAGCAGAGAGTAATGAAGAACAATTGAAGAAAACAATGAACAAGGTATGTTGGACAAATTCACCGGTGTGTGTGTGTGTGTGTGTGAGTTGACAGTATTAATGAGCACATTACATATGTATTATCAGTTATCAGAGACTCAGCAAAGTCATGAGATAATGATGACTCGTGTGACTTTACTGGATCAAGAGAAAATAAAATTGTTAGATGAACAGGTGTCTTTAGAACGAAGAAGAAAAGATGATGTGAAGGTGTGTAATAAGTGATAGTAGGAGAGTGAATGGATGTCGTGGTGATGTCATGAAATATTGTTTATTATAGGAAATAGAAAAATTACAAACAATTACAAAATCGCAGAAAACTGAAATCAGTAAACTCACTATTAGTAATGAAAAATATGTGAGTTAAGATAATTACAATATGTAAATATAGTAGTTACATTCTTTCTCCTTTCATTCCCTTGTCTCATTCTCTGTTCCTCCTTCTCCTCTCTTCCTCTCCTCCTCCTCCTCTCCTCTCCTCTCCTCCTCTTCTCCTCTCTTCTCCTGCTCTCCTCCTCTCCTCCTCCTCTCCTCTCCTCCTCTCCTCTCCTGCTCTCCTCCTCTCCTCCTCCTCTCCTCTACTCCTCTTCTCCTCTCCTCTTCCTTCTCCTCCTCCTCTCCTCCTCCTCTCCTCTTCGCCTTGTCTTCTAGGAGTCACAAGTTTCTGAACAAACAAAAGAACTTAAAAAGTTGAGAGATGAATCTTCTTCACATAATATAAAATTGAAATGGGCACAAAATAAGTTGAAATCTGAACTAGAAGCTCACAAAGTAATAAATAGATGGATGGATGAGTAGATAAATAGATGGAACAGAGCATGGATGAATGGATGGATGGACCAATGAATGGAGAGATAGATGGACAGATTGTTGATCGATGGACTGATGAGAGGATGGATTGATAGATGGACAGATGGTGGATGGATGGATGGATGAATGAATGGATGGACAGATGGATTGATGAGAGGATATATGGATGGATAGGTGATTGTTCCACTCTATTTTCAGGATACAAAAAGTCAGTTAACTTCCACTACAAAGAAACTGAAAGAAGCACGAGAAGAAGGAGAACAGATTCGTCAAGATCTCAAACGAATGATTGCCCAATATCAGGACTCGGAGGAGATGAAATCAAATACATTAGATGTGAAGTTACGTAAGAGAGAAGAAGAATTGAGACTGCAAGAACAAGAAATAGCAGACCAGACACAACTTCATGAATTAACTGTTAAAGAACTTGAATTATCTCGAGACACACTTGAAGTTACACAAAAAGAATGTGGACAGTTGAAGACAAGGGTAAGGAACCAATGAACATACAGTACAAACAGACAGACAGATAGATGGACAATGCATGGATAGATAGATATAACAGACAGACAGATAGATGGACAATGCATGAATAGATAGGTATAACGGACTCACTTGTACTTATGGGTAAAGAGATATACATGTACTTGTCTGAATTCCAGGTAACAGAACTGACCAATCAAATCACAGAAAAGCAGTCTGAACTGGATGATATGAAAGTAGCACTCTCTAAAGAAAAGAGAGAACAGAAAAGATTATGTAGTGAAATAGAAGCTATGAAAGAAATGAATAAAGATATTGTGAGGTGAGATTAGTGTAGACAAACTGAAAATATGATGCACACTGACTGATAAAGACAGACGGATAGATAGATAGATAGATAGACTGACCATATGAAATGAAACTGTAGATAGATAGATGGGTAGATAGTCTAACAGATAGATTGATATGATAGATGGATTGACAATATGATATGATACTGTAGATAGATAGATGGACTAACAGATAAGATACATAGATGGACTGACAGATAAGATACATAGATGGACTGACAGATAAGAATAGATGGACTTAGATGTATATGGTTAATAAGTAATAATTATGATCTTATCAGAGAAAGAGAAGCTCATACTGCTCTACGAGAAAGCCATGTTCATCTTCAAAAAACCAATCAACATTTAGAAAAAGAATTAGGAAAACGGAAAGAGAAGGAGTCGGAACTATTGACATTTTCTGAGAAGCTGTCATCCTCAAATGCTCAATTGATGACTGAAAAAGGAGTTTTAGAAGGACAATTATCTTCTTTAGAAGTTGATATGTGTGGATTAAGAGATGAACTTCGTTTAGCTCATCAGAGAAGAGAAGAACAAGAGAATGAGTTATCAGAATTACAACAAACATCTCATTCTGAGATATCAGTATTAATGAATCAGCTACAAGATAGATCAAAAGCAGGTATACCTTATCCACTATCCATTCTGAGATATCTTCTGTCCTTCTCCTCCATTGCATCCTCCATTGTACCTACTCTTCTTCAATCCTTCCCTCTTCTCAGTTGCATCTTATCTCATCTCCATTCACTTTACTCTCCCACTACCTTACCCTCTCTCTCTCAGTTGAGCAGCTTTCAATATCTCTAGAGGAGGAAAGAGAACAGATCAGTGCTTTAAAAAGAAAGCATGCTAATAACATAAGAGACATGCAAAGACAAATACAACTTTATACAAAGTATGATACCATATATTCAATGTATTATTCTAATTATGAAGGTTTTGACATTATTTTGCACAACCATGTATGCATAATTAGAGTATTTGTATTCATGCAGGCGTATAGAACAACTTGAAGCTAGTAATTCATCTGCAGTAGCTACTCTCCCGGTTTCGTTGCCTGATTCCAATTCTACTGGAATGGGAATCAGATCTGTTTCACATGGGTCTCTGGATGACTCCAGAGGACATCTTCATGTCACAACTTACCCTTACAATAGAATGTCCTCTCCAGAGGAGGTTATTGTCTGTTTGTCTTTGTCTTTCTCTCACTGTCCATATCATTATACATGTATCTATTTATATATCATATATTTAATCTATTTGTCTATTCCAGCCTCTATCTCCAACATTGGTTGTTCAGTCAAGAAATTCCAGCACATTATTCCAAACTTTAGATCATGAGAAAACTGTACTAGTTGAGAAAATATGTCAATTAAAAAGAACAATAGCAAGAAGAGAAGAAAAACTCGAGTTTTACGAAGGTCATTCACAACAACTACTCGAAGACCTCAAGAAGAAGTCAAGGTACATTCTTCCATTGTGAATGTTAAACTACTTCCATTTTTAAATTTAGAATTATCCAGAATTATATAATGAGAGATCAGGCTGGTGCTTTAGCTACACCTGAGGCAGATGCCCACAAAGAGAAGTTTCGTAGAAAGTCTGGGATTATGGCATCTGTGTTTTCAGGAAGTGCTCAGAAAATCAGTTCTGATATGACTCTAGAACTATCTATTGAAATTAATCGAAAGATGCAAGCTGTTTTGGAAGATACGTTACTAAAGAATATTACATTAAAAGTAACTTTACACAAAATTGATGGATGGATGGATGTATGTACACATGTATGAATGAATGGATGGATGGATGGATGTATGTATGTATGGATGGATAGATGCACGCATGGACAGATGGATAGACAGATGGACGGACGAACGGATGGATGGATAAAAGGATAAAGGAATAAATGGATGAATGAATACTTAAATAGATAGATTGATGTATGTATGGGTGGATGCCGGACGGATGGATGGATAAAGGGATGAAGGAATAAATAGATGGAAGATGGCTGGGTAGATGTACGTATGGGTGGATGGATGGTATAGAGGCAGATGGGTGGATAGACAGATGTATGGATGGATTCACTCATTTTTTCACAACACAGGAGAGTCTAGAAACGTTGGGAAAAGAAATAGCCTTCCTCTCTTCTCAATTAAACATATACCAGAAATCATCTTCGCAGTTACCCAGATAACACATCACTTGATGATGACCCATTTTATTTATTCATGTCATAATTTTCTCTCCGATATGCAATATAATTCATTTTCTGTTATTATTCCAATCATCATTAGTTATTTTAATGATAATTGTGTTATTTTTTTCATGTACATATCTCTAATCTGTGATTAATAATTACATTAAGAACTTTATAATTAGGAGTATTCTCATACCAATACATTTATGTACACTACTAATCAAAGCGGTCATGCTCGGGATATAGGACGCGATTGACTTTTGATAATTAAGAGCCCTACCTCAAAACATCTCATTCCTATTAGTGGGCGTGGCACAATAGCCTAGATTGATCCGCTAGGCTACACTGCATACAAAAGTCTATGCTTTACATGACATTTATTACCACACTCTATATAATGAATAGTCAAATGGAAGATGTAGATTTCAGTATTATCTTTGGTTGGTCGCTAGTCATGAAGTGCTGGGTGGTTACTTACGTCATGTATATCAGTGGATTTGAAGTGGTTTATTATTTGTGGAACCATAATCTATAGAATGTTGGTCTTAACAGAGCTTTTAGTAGATTCTGGCGTAACAAACTAACATTATACAAACCCATGGGCCTTGTATAGCAGCCACTGAATTGAAATTGGCCGGTATGGGCAGCCATTTTTATTTTGAATATCCTCAAGTTACATGGAGAGTACTATCATACTCTCCAGTTAATAAGGATGGCCAGATAGGTGGAAGGATCATATGGAGTAACAGCTTAATATTCACCTACCAGTTACTGACTATATGTATATATAAATGGTAATTATGATTAAAACTGATCACTGTAATCATCCTGTTTAGATTTTCATAGCTACGTATGACTATCTGTAATCTCCTTACAACTAGATCTACACACAAACAGATATCATGACAGTCTTTGCAGTATATAGCAAAGAGAGGATATAGTAATATGTTAGAACTTGCAGTAATGGGTGGGGCTCATATAACAGCAAGATTTGTTAACTATGAATATTATTATTAACTATTGTTCTCAATGAATAGTGTCCTAGCAACTAATTGTAATTGTAAAAGTACACACCTAGGTGGAGTTGAACTTGTCGAGTGTTTCATATACCAATGGATGGACATAGAGATGTATTTATAGCTTGTAGTGTTGGTGATCTATATTGGCTAAAGAAATCTTTGCCTGGAAGAGAAAAATTGATTAGAAAAATTGTTAATCAGGAAGTAAGCACAATAAGCATTGAGCAGTACTAGAAATGTTGGGTCAGCACTGGACTACTGATATATAATTCTATAATTCTTAATATGTACAACGTAATTATTATCAGTACTGTTTGCAACAGTTTCAAATGTAAGTCTATTCTCAACTATAGGGTTTAACTCCTCTACATATTGCAGCTCGACACAAACGTATTGAAGTATTGGAATATCTTTTGGAACATTGCGATGGACTTGATACTAACATAGCTTGCTATGATACTGGTGAAACACCTCTTCATTCAGTATTATATAATTCCGACTTGAAATCACAAAATGTTGCTCTTAAGTGTCTTAAGCTATTGATACAAAGAGGAGCTAACTGCAAAAAGTAAGATTGTTAAATTTATGAATATCTATCCATCCATCCATCCATTCATCCATTAACCCATTCTTCATCATTTTATATTTTGACAGAGCTAATAGAAACGGACAAACTGCACTTCACATAGCTGCTCAAAACGGTCTTCCAGAAATAGTAAAAATATTGTTATCAAATGGTGCAGATATAACAGTTAAGGTTTGTACAATGCACTGGACTAGATTGTGAATGAATTTCATAATTATGTTTCAATTTATGTATCGCACTACAGGATTTTGACGATAATACTCCGTATGACCTAGCTACCTTATATGGACATCATGAGTGCTCACGTCTTCTGTGTGCCTTACACTGGGCAAAGAGCAAAGATGTTGAAACTGAAACACAAATACAGTACGAAAGAACATCAAGAGAGCAAAACAAATTACGTAAATCTTTAGAAACAGAATTGCGAAAGCAAGAGGCTGATGAAGCTTACAAGGAATGGTCTGAACAAAATAGAATTTCTCCCATTCATCCCCCAAGAAATACCTTATTGAGAACAACGGAACGAACATTTGATGAAAAATCAAATTGTAAAACATGTCAGTCTAAGTTAAGTGGAAGTTGTACATCTAATTTGAGTAAACGTATTTTGAGTGCTGCATCCAATAAAAGAAAACCTGTAGTGGCTAAAATTGATATATCACTTGACCAATCAGATCATAATATAGAATCAGTTGGGAAGCCACATAAACTGTATCCATATAAAAATCACCCGCCACAAAAATACAGAAAGCACAAGCATCATGTGACTAATCAAAGCCGTCCAAATAGTTCTCTAGCAGGACGGACACGCCCATCCTCCCAAAGAAGTGTCAAAAGTGTTCCCACACCTAGACAACTAGCAACGCCAACTCCTAAAATCGATGCATGTGTAACCACTTCTCTCCCAGCTTCTCCATTACCTCATAAGCCACACACACAGTCTAATAATAGTTGGCAAGATAAAGATATTCATGACAAGATTTCTCACCAATCAGAACTTATGAATACCATTGAAAGTGAATGTTTAAATGGTAACCATGACAACACTGATACACAGAATGTATTTGATGCTGGATATGACTACATAGAAATAGACAAAAAGACAACAGAGAATAGTGAAGAGGAAGACGAGGAGGAGGAGGAAGAGGGCAGTTCCACCTCAGTAGAAGGGCTAACATTTCATGAGGTTGGTCCTGAAAATAATCTACAAACTTTAATAACATCAACATCAGGAGGACAACCTCTCGTGAATCCAGCCGACTTAATTGAGTTCCTTCGTTTATCACAACAGACATCTCATCGACGTAAAAGTTATCAGCGTTTTTCATCCTACTCAATGAATCATCCTTCACAATTAAGGTTTCAAAGAAGATTTAGTCTTGGGTCAATACCAGAAGGAAAGATATATGACAAATACACGGATGAAGATGAAGAAGGATCGCGGACGTTTGATGAGGATTTCTTGTTTGCTCTGATGCCATATGCTTTTCAAGGCACAGAAGACGAAAAGGAAATTGAAATAACAGAGGAAATTGACGAGAATGGAGATACAGAAGCAGTAAATGAAAAGAACATGACTTTAGAAGTGACCCCATCATCAGATTACATTGACCCTGTTACTAATCTAAATACTAATGATGAACTATCTGAGTCTTCAACAGTAACTCAACCAGTACTTAAAACACAGGTAGGTAGTTCTTCTCCAAGTACTATAAAAATAGTAACTGTAGCTTGGGACGAGGATACTGCACAGGTGATAACGAATATTAATGAACAGGAACTGTCCCCAAGAAAGGGAAGAGAAATTAGCATGACTAATAAATCTACTTCTCTCAACAACAGTACATTACCACAACCGAATATATTGTCTTACGATAAACAGTCGCCTACACTTATTACACCATCACTTCCAACACAAACATTATCATCAAAATCTACATATTCACTAGCTTCTTCTGAGGCAGTTAGATTCCCAAACTCTGTTCCCAATCATGCAAATAGCAGACAACGAATCAAATCAGCTAATCCTACGTTACGTGGATCTCAGATTGAACTACAGTCACTCAAAGAGAAGAAGTCAGTTCAAGAACAGTCGAAACATCAATTAGGTGTTGCAGTAAAGACCTCGGTATATCAATTTGGAGGAAATCTGATGTACAGATGTTAATGTACTTCAATACTGAACTTATAAAATTAAAAAAATGATTGATATGGCCAATGACAAACATTATAATTTAATTAAAACATTCAGTGTAAATTAAATTTAGTAGCTAAATATTTACAATATCCTGTAAATGTGTTAGCATCCAAACGATCATCTTGTATTAAAATACGAACATCTCTTAGTGAGCACCCATTAACTGATGCCACACCCCCTAATTTGTCCACTTGACTGGTATCCGTTTGTCCATTGGTATTATCCATGCCTGTCAAGTGGTAAAACCCTTTAATAACTGCTGGAATAACATAATTAGATTGCATATTGCCTGATGTGATTTCTGAAGGGAATGCGATTGATCTTGCATCTAACTTCACTGCTTCTTGAAATGCTTGATTAACAGAGAGGGACAGCTGAGCATAGCTTTCTTTACCGAAATATCCGTGTGATGTGTGAGGTGATAAAGATGGAATATATATTACATGCTTCGATTTGTAGTGGCTGTTCTTACCTACAACCACTTCACCAGAAGGAATAAAAGAAGGAACGTCCTTCCCACTTTCACCACTAGATAAAGATTTAAGAAAAGAACCCAGGTTAATACTCCCTGTTACTGGGGGAACACTTGGACTTGATGCTCCTATTGTTAGCACAATAACATCAACTATTTCTTCATGGATATCAGACATCTTCATTGTAAAAGTGCACTCAACATCGCCATGGAAACGTAACTGATGAATTTTTTCGTTAAGTTTGTCATTAATGTATTTTTTAACAAGCTGAAACTGAGATCCATTTGTTGAAAGGACTTCAATTGTATGAGTGGGTTCATGCATACTTGTGATATAACAAGCATTAAACTTTTTATTACATCCGTCAATTAGAGTTTTTAAAACATCTTCTGGGAAGTACAGATTAACAGCAAAACTCTCTTTCAGTAGACGTGGTATAATTTTTTCATATTCTGCTAAAAACTGATGCGTTCGTGCCTCTAACTCCTCTTTGCAGCTACCTATAATCTTAACAAACCTGTCTGACGGGTAATAGCTAACTCCAGGTATATTTCCATTCGGTAGCTTAGGCATTATTAATAATATACTTGGACTAAAGACTGGTATTGTCGTGCTAAAGGGATCTTTGCTCTCTTTTAATTTATTAATATCTTCCCTCATTTTCGTTATTTCTTCCTCTTGTAATTTTAATCTTTCCTTCAGTAGATCTATTTCAGCTTTATGTTGTTGCTTGAGCTCCGCCCACATTTTTTCCATACCAGATTGTAGTTTAAGCAACTGAAACTCAAGTGGTCTCTTGGAACACACCTCTTCTTCATGCTCTACTCTTTCTTGTCTCTTCATTGTATGACCACACCCATGATCACACTTCACTTCCACAAGCGGACAATCCCCTTCCTTTGCAGGACTCAAATGTCTCTCCAAGTGTCTCAGTTCTCCTATCCACTGACACCCTAAACTACAACGGACACGAAGACTCAGAATAGATCGATCAAGTTCCTTGTCCAAGAGAGTGATAAAATCTTCTTTACGACATTTCGGACATGGTCTCTTAGCCTTTCTGATCTATAGCAAGCATGGATCATGTAATAAAAATTAGCATAATATCATCATGAGACATACGTACCCCACTAATACATGATTGACAAATCTTGACTCCACAACACGAGATTAGATGTGGTTCTCTAAGAAGAAGAAGACACACAGGACACTCCCATGATTCAGGAGGAGGGTCTATAAATTCACAGTCATGTCCACCAAGAGGAAGAGCAGTACATACATCTTCTTCTCCGCCAGCGGCCATTTGTAGGCTAGGCGGAGTAAATGGCCTGGCATATAGCGCATGCGCACACGTGGTCATTAAATTATCACCGCAGTGTAAAAAAAAAAAACATGGCTGCAGAATTACAGAAATGTTCTCCTTTACCTCTTGGTGGACATGATTGTGAGTTTGTGGATTCTCCTCCTGAGTCGTGGGAGTGTCCTGTGTGCCTTCTTGTCCTTAGAGAGCCACACTTATTGTCATGTTGTGGAGTCAAGATCTGTCAATCATGTATTAGTGGGGTACGTTTGTGTGTTTGTATATATATACATATGATATTATTATATACTTCTACAGGTTGAGAAAGGTAAAAAACCATGTCCGAAGTGTCGTAAAGAAGATTTTATCACTCTCTTGGACAAGGAACTTGATCGATCTATTTTAAGTCTTAGTGTCCGTTGTAGTTTAGGATGTCAGTGGATAGGAGAACTGAGACACTTGGAGAGACATTTGAGTCCTGCAAAGGAAGGGGATTGTCCGCTTGTGGAGGTGAAATGTGATCATGGGTGTGGTCAGATAATGAAGAGACAAGAAAGAGTAGAGCATGAAGAAGAGATATGTTCCAAGAGACCACTTGATTTCCAGTTATCAAGATTACAATCTCGTATGGAGAGAACGTTAGCTGAGCTTCAGAAGAAACATGATTTGGAGATAAGTGCTTTGAAAACGATTGTTGAAGAGCAACGAGATGAGATTAGTAAATTAAAAACAATTGTACACAATAGTAAGTCAAAAGCTGAAGCTGTGTGTATGACATATGCTCATCTCAAACCCAGTTCTTTACAGATTATGCCTAAACTTCCTGGAGGGAATATACCAGGTGTAATGTATCATGTTGAACATGGTACTCATGGTAGGGTTGAGATATATGGGAGTTGTGATGCAGAGTTGAGGGCGCGTTGTTTTCTATTTCAAATAGAATATCAAAAGATTCTGTTAGCCGTGCGATCAAAGAAAATTGAATTCCCTCCTTCATATCCTCAACAGGAATTGGATGATATGTTGATAGAATTAAATCAGAAGTATGCCTCGTCTTATATCTTTATAGAAGAAACACATCAGAAGCAGTTTATTAAGATTTTATCAGTTGTGCCATCGCAAGTTGAGGAAATAGCAACATTTTTAGAACCGAAACTGAAATTCTTAAGTATAAAGACTCTTCATCTATCAGACATTCACAAGGTCACATTGAAAATGTGTGACATTACAAAAGAAGAGGTTGATGTTATAGTTAATTCAACGAATACACTTCTTAACCGCCATACCAGAGGAATAGCTCAGGCACTGAATAGAGCAACTAATGGAGAGTTACAGAAGCTTTGTGACGAATATATCTCTGATCATGGCCAACTTGAGATAGGTAGCGTTGCTGTCACTAAAGGATGTGGAAATTTAAAATGTAAATATGTTCTACATCTTGCTGTACCTAAAACCTCAGATAGGTTCTCTGATGGAGAGATTTCCGATGTCCTGTGTAAAGGTATTAGAACCATACTTTCTGAAGCCGAAAAACTAGGAGCTGTTTCTATTGCTATACCAGCTATCGGAGGTGGGTTGTTTTTACTGAGGCAGGATATGGTAGCATCATCGATCACGAGTGCTGTAAAAGAGTACAGCTATACCAGTATTAATGATGTTCGTATTATTGTATATGATGAGAGTTTGTATTCTCTATTTGCCAATCTTTTTGAATCTTAAAGTTATATATACATTATATAGTAGAACACTATACTGCCAGCCCACATCATGGAACTAATACCTTTCATTCAGAAATAATATCTGTATTTTTAATTCAGTCATTATCATAATTAATTCGTTTTACACAGTATTGAAGGAAAGTAAAATTTCATTCGGATGCAGTTGCTGCTGTAACGTGTGATGTAGTTAATTATCGTGTACCATTGGACTGCATGATCCACTGATATAGTTATACATATATGCATGTTTCTCTTTAGTAATCTTACAATTCCTGTATACCAAGCCTTGTAAACTTTGATTCGATTGAATGGCTTCTAGCTGGCACCAGGCCCAGGTACTGCAATACATGATCGGCATAATAACTATGAATAAATAATGAAGTATATAATTATATAGCTACAGCTATACATACACTTATAATTGGTGTATACACCTATTGTATTGTGCATCCAGCGGCCATTTTGGGTCGAAGGTCGCGACGTCGACTATTTCTAAAGGGCTTGGTATTTTTAATTAATATACGCACCGGTAGTATAAATCTCATTATAGGGTGGAGTATAAACAAATGGCTACCCAATTAGATGAAGAGGAACCGAAATGTACACCTTTACCTCTTGGTGGACATGATTGTGAGTTTGTGGATTCTCCTCCTGAGTCGTGGGAGTGTCCTGTGTGTCTTCTTGTCCTTAGAGAGCCGCACTTACTGTCATGTTGTGGAGTCAAGATCTGTCAATCATGTATTAGTGGGGTACGTTTGTGTGTTTGTATATACATATGATATTATTATATATTCCTACAGGTTGAGAAAGGTAAAAAACCATGTCCGAAGTGTCGTAAAGAAGATTTTATCACTCTCTTGGACAAGGAACTTGATCGATCTATTCTGAGTCTTAGTGTCCGTTGTAGTTTAGGGTGTCAGTGGATAGGAGAACTGAGACACTTGGAAAGACATTTGAGTCCTGCAAAGGAAGGGGATTGTCCGCTTGTGGAGGTGATGTGTGATCATGGGTGTGGTCAGATAATGAAGCGACAAGAAAGAGAGGAGCATGAGGAAGAGATGTGTTCCAAGAGACCACTTGATTTCCAGTTATCAAGATTACAATCTCGTATGGAGAGAACATTAACTGAGCTTCAGAAGAAACATGAGTTGGAGATAAGTGCTTTAAAAACGATTGTTGAGGAGCAACGAGATGAGATTAGTAAATTAAAAACAATTGTACTTAATAGTAAGTCAAAAGCTGAAGCTGTGTGTATGACATATGCTTACCTCAAACCCAGTTCTTTACAGATTATGCCTAAACTTCCTGGAGGGAATATACCAGGTGTAATGTACCACGCTGAACATGGTAGGGTTGAGATATATGGCAGTTGTGATGCAGAGCTGAGGGCACGTTGTTTTCTATTTCAAATAGAATATCAAAAGATTCTGTTAGCCGTGCGAACAAAGAAAGTAGAACTTCCTCCTTCATATCCTCAACGTGAATTGGATGACATGTTGATAGAATTAAATCAGAAGTATGCCTCGTCTTATATCTTTATAGAAGAAAAATGTCAGAAACCAGCTATTAGGATTTTTTCAGTCTTGCCATCACAGGTTGAAGAAATAGCAAAATTTTTACAACTGAAATTAAAATTGTTGCATGTTAGAACTGTCCATTTATCAGGTAATCGCAAGATTACATTAAAAATGTGTGACATTACAAAAGAAGAGGTTGATGTTATTGTTAATGCAGCTAATACAATGCTTAATCACCAAACCAGGGGTGTAGCTGGGGCATTGAACAAAGCAACTAATGGAGAGTTACAGAGACTTTCCGATAAATATATCTCTGATCATGGCCGACTTCAAATAGGTGGTGTTGCTGTCACTAAAGGGTGTGGAAATTTAAAGTGCAAATTTGTTCTTCATCTTGCTGGACCTAAAGCCTCGCATACCTTCTCTGATGGAGATGCTTCAGGTATTTTACGTAAGGGTATTAGAAATGTACTTTCTGAAGCTGAGAAACTAGGAGCTGTTTCTATAGCTATACCAGCTATTGGAGCTGGGTCTTATTTACTAAAGAATGATATGGTAGCATCATCGATCATGAGTGCTATAAAAGAGTACAGTTATACAAGTGAAACAGCTGTTAATGATATTCGTGTTATTGTATATAATGATAATGTATATTCTGTATTTATCAAGCTTTTTGAATCTTAAATTTACATTCTGTGTATATAGTATTTAGTAAGTTTTAGAATGTTTTAGAATGGAACTGTTTCTTCACAATATAAATATATATTCTATAATTGAAACAAATATGATTGTACTTAATTTGGACAAACTGTATAGAGGGAATATAAAAAGTAAATGTATACAATTTAATTGTTGTAATTATAGGTACGTATACATAATTATGATACACATGCGTCCATGTTAGTCTTGGTACCCGCCCCTTTGCATAGAGAGGAAGAGGTCTGGTATCACACACATCATAGAGTTGTGTCAAAAGAATTTTAACCACTATATATATATATACACATTACACATGTGGTTTCCTCAAGATTTCTGGGGAAAGGAGACAACTCTATGATGCATTTAATACTAGACCCCTTCGTCTTTATGCAAAAGGGGGCAGGTACCGAGCTACATCCATTTTACAATCCTTTTGTCGGGTAATAGTAGAGTTTAGTTACTGTGGAGTTGTAATATTGTGTTATATTAAGTAGTATTATAATTTTCTTTACAATTATATACCATATTTTAATGTAATTTATTATAGCTACAATGGTTCTAGCTGTATACATCTATTGTATTATCTCCTCCACAAGTAGAACATGATATGTCTTTTGAAGGTATGCAGCAATCGAGGCAAACTGTAAACAAGAAGAAATTATCTATAATATAATATAAAATATACAATCATTTTTATACTCACAATATCTTGGTGGAAGTATTTTAACAGACTTCCAGTTGGTAGGGTTTTGTGTTTCTGATGTTTGAGGTGTGAAAACGGTTTTCAGTTCATCTTCTGCACCATTCTTTTTTGGCTGCGGAAGAAAGAGGCAGTCAAAGACTTCTTTCTTTACAGTCTTTGTTTGCCCGAGAGGACTGAGTAAGTCATCACATTTTTGTGATTCAGTTTTAGAAATGGGACTATCTGTTGAAATTTCAATTGTATTCATCTTTGAATGAACAGTCTCTAGTTCATTTGATTGACTGCGTATAAATCTGGAATCTTTAATTTTCTTCGGAAGTTTATGTTTTCTTGGTAATGTACTTGAATGAGTAATTCTACAATCTTTTCTCTCCTGTTTAAGAGTGGTAACAGGTGACGAGTTTGGTTTCCTTTCACTCTTCTGTGATTCACCTTTCTTTTTCAATGTTTGTATCTCTTCTTCTAGTTCACTGATAGTGTTAGTCATCGATTCAATATTACTTTTTTGCTTTCTAAGACGGTTATTCAATCTTGTTATATCTCTCTCTTGATCAGCAGTGATATTTTGAAGATTTTCTATTATATTATTCATATCTTGTAGTTTACTATCACATTCTGTATTCAATTTTTCTTGAATATCATTACATTTAATCTTTATTTGAACATCAATGTACTGTTGAATTTCAGAAAACCATTGTTCTTTAGGAATTGCTTGTTTATGACATTTCTCTTCCTCATGTCTTTGTAACTCCTTTCGAGGGTACAAGTGACCACACCCATTTCTACATTGTACTTCCACAAATTCACAGGTTCCGTCAGACACACTCACATGTTGATCAACGTTACGTAACTCTCCAATCCAGAGACATCCTTTTAATTTCAAAGGACATCGCACCTTCAGGGCAAGAATAGAACGATTAAGCTGTTTATCCATCAATACTGTGAACCCCTCTCGACACACAGGACACACTCCCTGTGCACCTTGTATTTGACTAACACAAGGATGACATATCTTGACTCCACAACATGACAGTAGATGTGGTTCTCTAAGTACCAGCAAACAAACTGGACACTCATAAATGGAGGGAGGAGATTCGAGAAAGTCACCTTCATAGCCTGACTCATAGAGAGCCATTTTATTTTACATCAGGTGATAATGTAGGCTAATTGTGTTGAAACTACATATTTTAACAGTTTGTATACATAACTACATATCTCGTCAACATACATATATGTGACAATGTACATATGCATTAGCGTATACAGTGACATAATTACGTTCCATTTGTAATATTACTACCATGTTAGTTAATATTGTAGTAATGTGGAATTAGTACTATTAAGTTTGTTCATGATGATACAGTCCCATACATGGTAATTCCACATTCCTTTTAATTATAACAATACAGGTTGTAGGACTGATGTAATTAGTCCTGTTAGCCAGCTCCTCCCACTCTTATAGTTCAGAGTGGGGCTATGTGAGACTAGACTTCACATTGAACTAATATAAATATACAAAAAGGTTGTTAATGAGTAACTATCACTTATGAACAAATACGTACTAATTGATTAAGAAGTTATTAAGTAGTTATTAAGGAGTTGTTTAACTAGTCAATTCCTTTAGCTCTTAGTTCTACTTTCACTCGTTGAAGATAATTGGGATCAGAATAATCACTCCTAAAATGCTGCAATTAAATCATTCACAAATTGTGCGATAGTCTCCTGTTCTATCATTGATTGAGCTAATGCAGTATTGTATGTGCATGCATACTCACATTAGCTCCTGTGTAAATCGGTTGAATGTAAATAAGTAGTTATCATTATGAAAAAGGTATTATAAAATTGTCAAACTACCATGCATATAACTAATAACTAATGTGTAAGGTAATAATTAAATTGTTTTTAACTAGTGAATTTCTTTTGCATTCAGAGTTCTTCATCTTGAAGATAGGTTTGATCATGATTAACATATCCACTCCTTAAAATAAAGAAAAACAAGCATTTCTATAAATTAAATGATACACTATGGTTGCAATGTATAATTGTATGTAGTAAATGTAGTGCACTGCTCAATAGAAAGATTTATAACATATTATGTCATATTCATCCCTATATCACTGACTTAAAGTCCTCCATGTGTGTTAGTCTTGTAAGGATCATTCCACACAACAGTGTTATATTTCGTTGTAGGTATTCTGACAGCACCAAAATATGGACCAAAATTTGTAATACCCAAACCTTGTGTTGGACTTTGTGTGGTCATACCAATCGTGGTATGTTTACTGAGATTACCAGAAGATGAGCCTAAACCTGTAATACCCAAACCTTGTGTTGGACTTTGTGTGGTCATACCAATCGTGGTATGTTTACTGAGATTACCAGAAGATGGGCCTAAACCTGTAATACCTTGTGTTGGACTTTGTGTGGTCATACCCATCGTGGTATGTTTACTGAGATTACCAGAAGATGGGCCTAAGCCATCAGACAAGCAAAAAATGCTTAGCTGTGATCCTGTGACCACTCCCATATAGAGTTTAGTTTATATAGTGTCTAATTCTTCGAATTCTTCTTTAAATACAGTCAATAATCTTTTGAAGTCATTATCATTCTTGTAAATAATTTAGGTACATCTTTTATGCCTTCAATGATCACAATTCAGTATTCAATTGTATGTGAATATCCGGCTTGCTGAATTGTTGGTGTACTACGTACAGGATCTCAAAACCCAGTAATTCATGGTCAACTGTAGTGTGTATAGTAGTCTCTCTCCTCTAGAACTCATGATGATATATGAGGGTAGAAGTGACCACGCCCATTTTCATAACTTGATGTATGCTCAGGTTGAAAAGGCTCCCTTGGTTACATGGGCTTGTACACTTGCATGTTGCTATGTACACTCTATCATGTACATGGATTAGCTTTGTTGAATGTAGCTAGCTATGTTGACAGGGTATCTATAAATTGTCAAAATATGTAATTCCAAACTGTAATGTAGACGTGACGTAGGTTAATCCATATAACCATGCAGCAGTATAGCTAGGTTATATGGAAGTGGTTTGTTTAATTTTGGATCCTACGTTAACCTCCTATACAATTATAGTACAATCCCATGCAGCCACTGTGCTTATATACCTTTTGGACTTTGAAAACGTCTTTATTTAATTGTAGTTCACAGTACGTAGTATCACAACACTGAACCTGTGTTATATTATGTAACACATAACTTTGTGATATACTGAGAATTACAGCTAATGCATCTAGTATATCTATATTGTGGAATTCAATCAGTTGTGTATTCCCATATATACATGTATAGTTGATTAGTTGTATATCCAAATAAATCAATCTTAATCAAGAATTACAACAGACATTCTCAAACTTAGTTTCTATCACATATTTACTTACTAACTAATCATATAAGCTAAGTGACTAACAATTAACTTGTTCTTATAGTACTAGTGAATTCCTTTTGCATTCAGTTCTTCTTTCACTCGTTGAAGATAAGTTGGATCAGGATAACCATATGCACTCCTTAAAATAAAAGAAAAAAGGGAGGGGGTAAATGATACACTATGGTTGCTATCTATTATATGTATAGTGTACTGTACTGCTTAATATAAATGTATACATTTAACATAAATATGTCATATGTCACCACCCTGTATCCCTGACTTACGATCCTCCATGTGTGTTAGTCTTATGATGAATATCATTCCACACTACTGTGTTTGATCGTCCAGATATAGTAGATGTACCCACAGTGAAAATAAGACGAGCTTGGAAAGCTTTTTGAAGTAGTTTTAATACTTCTCTTCCTTCTGGATTATCAGGAAGATAAGCAGTACGAGATGTTCCATGATAATGACGACCTGAAGAAAGACATTATTATACACAGTATATTTTACATACATTCAACCATGAATACATGCATCTAATATTATTGTGTGAATCAGTTGCTTTACCTGGATTAGGATGTTCAGGTCCTTGTGTACCACTGGGTATTTGGTAAGTGATAGTGATAGTACCACACTTAGGATATCCAGGTAGAGGATTACTATACACATAGTGGTTCATAGCTCCTCCAAGTGGTTGGTTACCCACTACTTTTCTTAAAGGCATCTTACAAATTGGGCAGTATGGAGAGTGTATTATACCTTGATCAATACATGCCCTACAAAACTGGTTTTTGCAACAGTTTGTTGTAACTGGATCAGTTAGTACCTCATTGAGACATATAGGGCATCCTGTATATAAATAGAATAATATGATACAGCTACATCCTAGTACATACAAGCATGCGCACACAAAGATAGATATATACTATTATTCACACAAACCTTGTTTATCAGAAATGGTATTTGTTGGATTATTGACAGCACCTGGATTTTGTACTGGAGTTGGCATTGTACTAGTTGTCATTGTAGTTTTGGTGACAGCACCAGAGGATGACGATACAGTCATATGGGAAGTGGATTTATTTTTGGTCATATCTTGAGGACGCAATAACTCAACAGCAGAAGTAACTGTCAATGGACTCTGACTAGGACTATAAGTAGAGGGTTTCAAAAATGGCTCTTTATCATTTGTACTCATCTGAGTGCTTCCTTGCTGTGTTAGACCACTACCACCTGTACCAATAGGGTTATTTGGACTGGAAGATAATGGAGGGAGGGTACGACCATGAGAATCCCATGTGCTACCAGTTGTTATGGAGGATGGGAGCTCTGGCCATATAATATCAGGCATGCATCGTGAAGGTTGGATAGTAACGACATGTTGTGGAGGACTGGGGTTGAGATTCAAACTAGGAGGAGCTGTACTCTGAATATTTAGTGACATAGTGTTTGGTTGATTGTTCAAGTCGCTCACATGGAATGCACCTCCTTCACTAGTTGTAGTGTTAGAGTGACCTGTGTATGAAGTCTCATCTGAGAGCGAGCGTGTGTAAACAGGTTTTCTAATAGGCTTTTTGTCTAAACCATCTACCTCCTGCACGGAGCCTCGCTGCAAAAGCATCAGAGCAAAGCAAGAATATGTAGGCTCATCTAAGATAACTATTCGTATATCTTTCATACTATCACTTGTGTATTTAAACGTACAAACTGCTTCAAAAATTGCATGAGCAGCAATTTCTCGTTTTACTGCATATACCCCAGTACTAAGAGCAGGAAAAGCTATTGAAGTAGCTTTGAGAAGTTGAGCTTTTTTCAAACTATTAGTAATTGCATCAAATATCAATTGTGAACACATCATATCACTTTTGTGAATGGAAGCAATTGGACCCACAGCATGAATCACATGTTTGCATTTCAACTTTCCTCCTGCTTTGGTAACAGCTACCTCTCCTGCAGGTACATCACCATACTGACGATGATAAACATTACAATGTTTCTGAAGTTCACCATTACTAGCTTTATCTAAAGCTCCTGCTACTCCTGCTATGTGATCCAAATGACTATTGGCTTCATTTACCAATATGTCTGCCTTCTCTTCAGCAATATCTCCTCTTTTCACTGATAGTGTACGACCATTTGGAAGTTGAAGAACTTGTGTCTTACCCATGTCAAGAGTGGATGAGGTTGGCAGCTTCCTACTTAGCTTTTCCTTAATAAGTTTCTTAGCCTGATCATATTGACGAGAAGACATTGAAACTATTTTAATACTATGTGATGTGCTGTTATATGAGAAATAACACTGATGATACTTTTCATTAAACTCTTGTAGAACTTTCTCCATTTGTTCTGGAGGGTAAGGCTGTGACAACTCAAGACTCTCAGATTTCAACTGACGATTGTTTACAATCTGTTGATACGCTTGTTGGAAGATGGAGATACATTTTTCTCTCTCTTCTTGTGTTGCGGCTGTTACTTCCACTCTCCCTTCTTCAGGGTGGTATACTAAATCAGGAATCTGCCTTAGCTTCGACATCAGCATCAAAACATCAGGACTCATGTTTGATACTACTATAAAAGTAATTATTATTGGAGTATATAATCACATACATAATAAAAGTAGTGTAAAGTATAGGCATACATAAGCTATCTATTTGGTATATAGGAGGGAAATAATATACCTAGGCTCTGAGAAAAGAGGCTGGATTCAACTGTTTGCAAGTGCTAATTAGCTTTTTCCAGATATCTGAAGCGTTTGCATGTGAACTAATGTAGTCTCTGTTCCAGTTTAAGTGAAAATAGGTAGTATAATTAATATGGCTAGTTTCAATCAAGTGATCTCTGTTTTTGTACAGCACCTTGGATCTCCTGATCTTGTTCCAAACCAGTATATAGCATATCTTGGTCATGTTATTGTATACTAAAAACTGACACACCCTTTAGTGCACTGTAAAAACTGATTGGTTGTTCTAACCAATTAGATTGGTTATATGAGTTTCATCTGCTTAATAGTGCTTTTTCATATGTTCTAACCAATATTATAAATTATTTCTAATTGAAAACTCATTGTTTACTTTTCGTTGTAAAAATGTTTATTATGTTCCTAATGGGAAGTACAGATGTAATCATGTTTATGAAGGACAATCATTGTATTCCCAATGGAAAGTACATTTGCATGACCATACTTTGTTTTGCACGTCAATTAGCGCATGTGCAAACAGCTATATCTAGGTTCTTCTTCGCCATCGTAACAGCCTGAGTACAAGACTAGGGGGTGAAGATGTAATTCCACAACATTTCCCTGTATGAAATTATTGTGCTTATTACCTTGTATATGAGATATTTCTTTCTTCAATTGTAATATTTCCTGTAGTTGTTCCATCTTGAAAGCTACTACTTCAGCCTCATATTGATCTGTCAGTTGTTGTTGTACTCTCTGTCTTTCTTGAATCTGCTGTTTTTCATTCTCTAGCTTTTTCTCCAAAGCCTTCCTTCCATTTTCGCATTGTTCTACTTGATATTTTAGTGTTTCCGCACTCCTCTGTAATGCTATAAGCTTTTCTCTCATATCTTTGTCACAATTGTTGTGTTCAGCGAGCTGCAGTAGCACTTCCTTCTTGTCTTTCTCTGTTATTTTCTGTAACATATCAAACTGATGCTGTAAGTCTTCTTTGTCTTCCTTCTTCATCGTCTTCATCTCTCTTTTCTCTAATTCATATTCTTCTCTTTGCTTCTCTAGTTTGTTTGCTAATTCTCTTCTTTCAGCTTCACACTTTTCCTGTTCTTTCTTTATTATTTGAATCTGTTTCTTATCTGCTTCAGCTTTCTTTTTCATCTCTTCTGCTTGTTGTGTCAGCCTTTCCTGTTCTTTTTTCATTATTTGAACTATCTGCTCTTTATCTGTCTTGGTGTTCTTCTTCATTTCTTTTGTTTGCACTTTGAATTCATGTAGCATCTCCTTCTTGCCCTCTTCATAATTCCTTTGCAACTCTTTCTTCTCCATTATATGTCTTTCTTCTTGATCTTCCAGTTTCTGTTTAAGAGCAATTATCTCTCTCTCATACTTGGTTTCCAGACTACTGACTTTCTCCATCATTTGTCTGGTGAAGGTGGCCATTTTCATATCTATTGGTCTTTCAGGACATTCATCTTGTTCATGTTTACCTAACATAAAACGAGGGTAACTCCCACCACACCCATATTGACACACAGACTCTACATATTGACATCTGCTAGTACAATGTCTGTCTTGGTCACCAAGTTCACCCACCCATTCACATCCCTTCCCATTGTTCATACAACGAACTTTTAATTCTAAAACCTTTCCACGTTTCTCTTTATTTAGCATATGGAAGTACTTCTCCGATCGACAGCATGGACAAGATTGTTCATTTGCTTGAACACGTTCTATACACACCTGAAATAGGACATGGGTAAGTACGATAGTTGGTGAGAGTATAAAGAAAGCTTACCTGACATAGGTGAGCTCCACAACATGATATAAGATGTGGTTCTCTCAGTACTAACAGACACACTGGACAATGAAGTGATTCAGGAGCAGGATCAACAAAATAATCATCATCATAACCACCTGTAGGTAGTTGTGGTAATGGCTGACAAGAAGGAAATTCAGGACCAGCCATCAGACCTGCTTAGCTGTGAGCCTGTGACCACTCCCATATAGAGTTTAGTTTATATAGTGTCTAATTCTTCGAATTCTTCTGTAAATATAGTGACTAAGCAATAATCTTTTGAAGACATTATCATTCTTGTAATTAATTTAGGTACATCTTTTATGCCATCAGTGATCACAATTCAGCATCTCAAAAAGAAATAATTCATGGTCAACTGTAGTAGTAGTCTCTCTCTTAAACTCATGATGAGGGTAGAAGTGACCACACCTATTTCTATAACTTGATGTACGCACAACTTGAGCTCACACTGAATTTCCCTTGGATACATGGGCTTGTGCACTTGTTGCTCACTAATATACGTATCAGTAATGAATGTAGCTGGACACTTTATACACATTATCATCTACATGCATTAGCTTTGCCAAATGTAGGCTATATATGTTGACAAGGTATCTACAAATCGTCATAATGTGTAATTCCAAACTGTAATGTCGATGTAACGTAGAATCCAAAATTAAACATAGCACTACCATATAACCATGTAGCAGTATAGCTAGTGTTATATGGAAATGGTTTGTTTAATTTTGGTTAACATCCTATACAATTATAGTACAATCCCATACAGTCACTGTGTTTCTTCATATATACATGTATAGTTGATTAGTTGTATATCCAAATAAATCAATCTTAATCAAGAATTACAACAAACATTGTCAAACTCAGTTTCTATCACATATTTATTTACTTACTAACTAATCATATAAGCTAAGTACTAACAATTAACTTGTTCTTATAGTACTAGTGAATTCCTTTTGCATTCAGTTCTTCTTTCACTCGTTGAAGATAAGTTGGATCAGGATAGCCATATGCACTCCTTAAAATAAAAGAAAAAAGCGAGGGGGTAAATGATACACTATGGTTGCTATCTATTATATGTATAGTGTACTGTACTGCTTAATATAAATGTATACATTTAACATATGTCACTACCCTGTATCACTGACTTACGATCCTCCATGTGTGTTAGTTTTATGATGAATATCATTCCACACTACTGTGTTTGATTGTCCAGATGTAGTAGATGTACCCACAGTGAAAATAAGACGAGCATGGAAAGCTTTTTGAAGCAGGTTCAACACTTCTCTTCCTTCGGGATTATCAGGAAGATAAGCAGTACGAGATGTTCCGTGATAACGATGACCTAACAATGAACGAAATACATATAATTATAATTATATCGTGAAGTGATTTACTTGTATTATGGATGAAGGATTTATTGTCTTTCTAAAGTTCATATATTTATTGTTCTTCCATCCCTCACACTACTTTATACATTCAATTAAATCTGTTAGCTCACCTGGGTTAGGATGTTCTGGTCCTTGTGTACCACTGGGTATATGGTAAGTGATGGTAATAGTACCACAGTTAGGATATCCAGGTAGAGAAGATCGAGATGTACGATGATTCATAGTACTTCCATGTGGTTGGTTACCCTCAACTGTTCTCAAAGGAGTTTTACAAGTTGGGCAGTATGGAGAGTGTACCATTGCTTGCTCAATACATGCCTTACAGAACTGGTTTTTACAGCAATTCATTATCACTGGATCAGTTAGTGCTTCATTAAGACATATAGGACACCCTGTATATAAAATGATAGAAACATGTATATATATACATGTATAATAAAATTATGATATATACACAGTATGATTATTAACCTTGTTTGTTAGAAGTGCTAGTGTTGGTTGAATTACTACCAGTATCTGGATTTTGTGTTGGAGTTGGTGTGGTAGTGTTTGTCATTGTAGTTTTAGTAACAGCATCAGAAGATGAGGTTACAGTCACATGGGAAGTGGAGTTCTTCTTGATAGCCGTATTAATTATTTTTTGTGGAAGTAGTAATTCTTTTGGATGGACAGTAGAACTACTTGTAGTTTTTAAAGGATCATGGTGTGGTAAGGTCTGACCATGAAAAGTAGGCGGTTTGAAAAATGTATCAGTTGTACTTGTTTGAGTATTCCATGGATGAGAACCTAGTTGTACGTTAGGATCACCTGAACTGGAGGATATAGGAGGGAGGTTATGACCATGAGAATCCCATGAGGTACAAGTTGTTGTGGATGATGGGAGCTTTGGCCATGTAACATCGGGCATGCCTCCAGAAGGAACAACATGTTGTGGAGGACTGGGGTTGACATTCAATCCAGGAGGAGCTGTACCTCGAATATTTGGTGACATAGTTTTTGGTTGATTGTTCAAGTCACTCAGATGGAATGCACCTCTCTCATTAGTTGTAGTGTTAGGGTGACTTGTGCATGAAGTCTCATCTGAGAGCGAGCGTGTGTAACCAGGTTTTCGAATAGGCTTTTTGTCTAAGCCATCTACCTCCTGCATGGAGCCTTGTTGCAAAAGCATCAGAGCAAAGCAAGAATATGTAGGCTCATCTAAGATAACTATTCGTATATCTTTCATACTATCACTTGTGTAATTAAACGTACAAATTGCTTCAAAGATTGCATGAGCAGCAATTTCTCGTTTTACTGCATATACCCCGGTACTAAGAGCAGGAAAAGCTATTGAAGTAGCTTTGAGAAGTTGAGCTTTTTTCAAACTATTAGTAACTGCATCAAATATCAATTGTGAACACATTATATCACTTTTGTGAATGGAAGCAATTGGACCCACAGCATGAATCACATGTTTGCATTTCAACTTTCCTCCTGCTCTGGTAACGGTTACCTCTCCTGCAGGTACATCACCATATTGACGATGATAAACATTACAATGTTTCTGAAGTTCTCCATTACTAGCTTTATTCAAAGCTCCTGCTACTCCTGCTATGTGATCCAAATGACTATTGGCTGCATTTACCAATATGTCTGCCTTCTCTTCAGCAATATTTCCTCTTTTCACAGAAAGTGTACGACCATTTGGAAGTTGAAGAACTTGTGTCTTACCCAAGTCAAGAGCGGATGAGGTTGGCAGCTTCCCACTTAGCTTTTCCTTAATAAGTTTCTTAGCCTGATCATATTGACGAGAAGACATTGAAACTATTTTAATACTATGTGATGTGCTGTTATATGAGAAATAACACTGATGATACTTTTCATTAAACTCTTGTAGAACTTTCTCCATTTGTTCTGGAGGGTAAGGCTGTGACAACTCAAGACTCTCAGATTTCAACTGACGATTGTTTACAATCTGTTGATATGCTTGTTGGAAGATGGAGATACATTTTTCTCTCTCTTCTTGTGTTGTGGCTGTTACTTCCACTCTTCCTTCTTCAGGGTGGTATACCAAATCAGGAATCTGCCTAAGCTTCGACATCAGTAGTAAAACATCGGGACTCAAATCAGGAAAGCTATTATTCTGAGTCACTTTGGAGTTGTGTCCATCTTCAGGTACTACCATGCCTTCTGGTGGGACCTCCATCCCTCCCTTCTCACCAACTAACTCTTCTGTGGAAAGAGATGTGTGCAAAACTGCTTGTAATGTTAGTTCGGCAAGATATTCACGAAACTTGTGGATCTGTTTGCAGTTGCCAAAAGCTCTCACAGTGGTTTGTTCAAAAGCTACTTGTACTCCAAGTGCTTGAGCTTGCTTTTGTATCATGACTCCAAGATGTGCTGGTTGCGAGGAGCAGATTTGAGGATGAATACGAAATACTGCATTTACATCTTCCTGAAACTGCAAAGTCATGACAAAGAAAAGACATAATTACATAAGCATACGGTGATTATATTTAAATGCAAATTTACAAAGATGTGAAGAGTGTTGTTATATAACTACAGATATCAAGTCCATTTTCTGTCGTCACATATATTAAGTCTCCTAATACTATGTTCGATCACATTTTCTCAAATTTCAATGAAATACATACTTACACATAATTATAAATACATTATACATTCAAGCATACATACACAAACTCACAAGTGTTGTAACATGACATTCTGGCAGTCCAACTTGAGGATTTACTACTGCTATATCTGTTTAGATAAAAAAAAAATTATATCAATCTTACATAAAATAACATGTTATGATAATGATTGTAAGAACATAATAATCTATTATGACTGTAATACATATAATATAAGGTCAGCTACATTATATTCCATTAAATGGGGTTGTAAAGAAGTTTGATTTATAGAAATACTCGTATATACTTTAATAGTAACATCACAGTGTTTAATATACATGCTAGCATGTTGTAAATAATATAAATTTTAACTTATACAGAGTCTACTGTAGAAAAATGGAGATCACATGATTTTCTAACTTTCTAAATAAGGAATAATAATATCGAAAAGTTCATTATCTCACCTTTTGCACTTCTTACAGATGCAGTTGCATATTTCATTGTGCTTGGAATATTTAATTTTCCTTGTCCATAATTCATGATTCGTACATCAGATACACAATCATTGGAGCTGCCACATGCATCTCGCAGAGATCTCTGTACATCATCACTATCACAAGCATCAGGAAGACCATGTACCACTACAAGACTAGATGGGTAGATGAGGGATGATTGCTGTAAGCCTTCAGGATTTTCTAGAGGACTTTGTTGTTGGGCCATTTCTTCAAAAGAAATTTAATTAGCTGTAACAGGTTATTGAAGCAAGCTGATGCAGTCCTGTGTCAGTGATCAGTAGTGTATCAGGAATATCCAATGATCACAAGTAATTTGAAGACACAATAGCTATCTCTAGTGTTCTGTCAGCAAGAGGATTAGTTTATAACTGTGTATCTATCTCCTAGAGATTGCAGATCGTTTCTAATCATCCAAGAACAGACAATTCGAAGAAAAGTTAAAGGGGGATACCCTAAATGAGGCGATGATGTAATTATAATACGAAATTCGTAAGGTTAAATCTGATTGGTCAAAGCAAATTTGAATTTACCGCTGAAGAAAAAACTCACAGCTTTCTGCAGCAAAAGAAAGGACGAGGTAAGATATATGATGTATGTATCAACACAGAAACAATGTTTCATAATTACTTTTATTTTCTAAGATGCAAATGGCAGACTCTCTCACTCCATTGATTCAAACTCGAGTCAGTTATTCATGTAGTGAAGATGAGGGTGAACCGGATGATATCAGAAAGAAATTATTTCTAGGTTCAGAAACGCCATTTGTTAGAAGAGAGAGCTTGTTAAGCCATCTTCACTCAAAGCAGCCAGTACAGGTGTATTTACGTATTCGCCCAAAATCTTTGCTGGAAATCCAGAATCACGAAACTACCTGTTTATTTCCAACAGATGATAATGTTCTACTCGCTATAGCACCAAAAAACTCTCGAGTTTTCAGAAACTTAGGAAAATCTCAAAATGAGCAGTCGAGAAAATTCATTTTCTCACATATCTATGATAGTGCAGTAGGACAGAGGGAGATATTTGATGACGCTGTGATGCCTGTGGTAAGAGATTTCTTCGATGGGCAGAATTGTCTAATGTTCTGTTATGGAGTTACTAACTCTGGAAAGACTTATACAATCACAGGTTAGGTGTACTGTTATCAATCGTCATATTGTAATGGTGGATCTTGTTGCTATGGTAACACAGTTTATTTCATTATGTATGTCTGTTCATTTAGGTAACTCTGGTGAACCCGGTGTTCTTCCTCGTACACTTGATGTTATCTTCAATTCAATAAAAGGCCACCATTTTGAAAGTCTCTACATCAAGCCGAAATTCCATTCAGAAGCTACATACCTAAATGACACAGAACAAGAGAATGAATTGGCTATCAAAGAAACTCTACTAAAGGTAAATCACTTATCACATACTGTTAATATTACTCAATGATTAATCAAAGCCTTGCTATACTAGTGGTAGTCTCTAAGCTACTTGTAAACTATGTAGCTAGCTCTTAACTGAACTACATCTCTTCAAGTGTTTTATACATACCACTATTTACAAGTAATGTACATTTCATATGTCCTATATACAATGTATATTTTTACAAGTTTACATGCCATACTTACATATCTACATGTACATGTACATGTACATTTGAATATTCAAATATTAATAGGAATACTTATAACTCTATTTAAAGTAAATAGATGTACATACATGTACATGTACATTTGAATACAAGTACATGTACATGTACATGTACTTGAATCAACAATTCAATATCTACATTACATTACTGGTGATAATAAATCTCTTTCTTGCCTTTGGGCATTTATTAATTGTCTGCCTAAACACTTAAAAATAGCCCAGAGTATTAATTATTATTATCTGTTGACAAGTCTTCCTTGTTTTAATTAAATATACTGTCTATAAACAACAAAGGTGTGCTGTTGTTACCATGGTAACAAAATAAAGGTTATATGATGTGGAGTCTCTTTAACAGCTCAAATTGATCTCACCGCACTGTAGTTACCAATGCAACATGTACTTGCCAACTCTAATCTCTTCCTTTCTGTCATCCAGACTGCAGAGATCCTTCGTCAATCTACTCATGCCTCTCAATTGATATCAACTACTCTTCCAGAGAACACAACATTCAGTGATAATGATGTTACTTGTAATATCACTTCAAGTGATATCAGTAAAATTACAATAGAAGGTATGATACATGTATATACAGTACATAATAGATAATTAATAGTAGATAATTATGTGTACATCAATATTTATATGTTAAAGTACAATTGTACATATGTACATGTAACAGCGATGTACTGTATAATGTACATGTACATGTAGTAGAATCTATATTGTTATGTACATGTAACAGCGATGTACTGTATAATGTACATGTACTGTATAATGTACATGTACATGTAGTAGAATCTATATTGTTATGTACATGTAACAGCGATGTACTGTATAATGTACATGTACATGTAGTAGAATCTATATTGTTATGTACATGTAACAGCGATGTACTGTATAATGTACATGTACATGTAGTAATTTATCTTCTATCCCTCCCTCCCTCCCTCTTTCCCTCCCTTTTTTCCTCCCTCTCTCTCCCCTTTTCTCTATCTCTTTTGCTCCCCTCTCTCCCTCCTTGCCTCCCACCCTCCCTCTCTCCCCCCTTCTCTCTATCTCTTTTGCTCCCCTCTCTCCCTCCTTGCCTCCCACCCTCCCTCTCTTCCTTCTTTTCTCCCTCCCTTTCTCTCTCTCTCCTTCCTCCTTCTCTCTCTCTATCTCTTTTGCTCCCTCTCTCCCCCTCTCCTTCCTGCTTCATTCTATCTCTTCCCCCTTTCTCTCTCTCCCTCCTCCTTTCTCTTTATCTCTCTCATAGCTGGTAGTTTAGGTGCTAGTATGTTAGAGGATCTAACAGTTCACGAGGAACAAGTTCTTGATGTTGATACTCAATGTGGAAACCTCTCATTTTCAATTTGGATCTCTTTTGCAGAAATATATAACGAGTTTATATATGATCTCCTTGGAAACCAACCGGATCATGGTAAACCCCGCCCATCGCTCAAACTCTCTGATGATCGTTATCATAACCCTTATATTAAAGGTACTGATGTTACTATTAATAGAACTCTACAATTACATCATACATTGTGCATGTACATGTACTTACGATGTTACTATTAATAGAACTCTACAGTTACATCATACATTGTACATGTACATGTACTTACGATGTTACTATTAATAGAACTCTACAGTTACATCATATATTGTGCATGTACATGTACTTACGATGTTACTATTAATAGAACTCTACAGTTACATCATACATTGTACATGTACATGTACTTACGATGTTACTATTAATAGAACTTTACAATTACATCATACATTGTACATGTACGTACAATGTTACTATTAATAGAACTCTACACAGTATCCTATACTAGACAATGCTTGTACTCAGTGCTATTATTAATAGTACTTCATCATTTCCTAGATCTTCGAGAAATAAAAATCAACTCCACAGATGAAGCTCTTCAGTTATTAAGAGTTGGATTGCGTCATCGTCATATTGCTGGTACAAGGCTGAACTATCAGTCTAGTAGAAGTCACGCTATCTTTACTATCAAGATTGTAAGAGTGTTTAAATCTACAAGAAGACCACGTGTAGCAAGAGTCAACAGGTTTGTTATTCACTTCATCTATATACATGTACATGTAGTGAATAGATGTACACATGTACTTCCATCCATCTGATCATATCATATGTACAAGTACATATATATGTACATGTACATGTACATGTACATATATATGTATATTCATTTAGTTGCCATTTAGATGTGGTTTGGTGTACATGTTCAATGTACAGTGTATATGTGGTTTGTAAATGTACAGTACTTGTACATGTACATGTACAGTACATGTACATGTACATATAGCCTAATACATGTGTACATATACTTCTATCAACAATAATTCATTCTTCATTCATCTATCCGTCCTTCCATCAATCTATCTATTTATCTCTGGTGTGTTTAGGATCTCCATTGTTGATTTAGCTGGTAGTGAGAGAAGTAAGAAGACAGGAGCTACAGGAGATCGATGTAAAGAGGCAGGATCAATAAACACCTCTTTGCATGTTTTAGGTAGATGTATTGAAGGAATGAGACACAACCAAAAGGCTACCAAGTATGTACATGTACATGTATGTATGCATGTGTATGTATTAATATTATATATGTGTGCATGTACATGTATGTATACATGTACATGTGTATGTATATATGTACACGTATGTATGTATGCATGTGTATGTATTAATATTATACATGTATATGTGTACATGTATGTATACATGATAATACTGACATGTACATGTGTATGTATATATGTACACGTATGTATGTATGTATGCATGTGTATGTATTAATATTATATATGTGTACATGTATGTATACATGTACATGTGTATGTATATACATGTTTGTACACGTATGTATGTATGTATTTATGTATGTATGTATGTATTTACATGTATACATGTATATACATGTGTGTATATACGTATGTACATGTATGTTTGTATGTACATGTACATGTACATACGTATGTACGTATGTACGTATGTACATCTATGTACACAGGCTATAGTTCAGGGTAAAAATTTGAATTTCGATAGAATATTAAAATGCTCACGGTTCTAACACAATATTATTGATCAAAACCACTTTGGGAACATATTAAGGACATCATTATCTAACTCTAGGAACAGTTTCGGCTCAATCTCAAATGATTGATTTTGCAATGAAAAATCAGTACAAAGGCTATATATAGTTCAGGGTAAAAATTCGAATTTCGAGAGAATACTAAATCGCTCACGGTTCTAACAGAAAACATTAGTGATCAAAACCACTTTGGAAACCTATTAAGGACGTCATTATCTAACTCTAGGAACAGTTTCGGCTCAATCTCAAATGATTGATTTTGCAATGAAAAATCAGTACAAAGGCTATACATGTACATTGTACATATGTACATGTGCACATGTAATACATGATATGCATGACATTATACAAATGTATGATATAGTGTGTAATTATTTTTAGAAAAAGTGATGAAAAGATAGTTCCCTTCAGAGATAGTAAACTCACTAAGTTACTACAGCCATATTTTGTTGGTAAAGGAAGAGGTACTCGTGAGGGACGAGTAGTTATGGTATTAAATGTTAGTGACATTGGATCTGTGTTTGATGAGACATCACATGTTCTGAAATTTTCAGCACTAGCTAGCAAGGTACACTGTGTATGTACATGTACATGTACATGTATGTATGTATGTAACTATGTATGTATGTATGTATGTATGTACATGTATGTATGTATGTATGTATGTATGTATACATGTATATGTGTGTATTGTATGTACATATTAGGGCTGGGAAAAAGGTTCGAATATTCGAACCTTCGTTCGTTTACTGCGCATTCGAAGCTAAATTTCTCCCTTCGAAGCTTCGCTGCCACGCCAACTTCAATGTTTGCACATGCGCACTTTGCAATCTAAACGTGTGGTTAAAATTGTGGGTGTGTCCAAGAAAAGTTGAGGCTGAGTTGTTGGCTGTTTCTGCCCAAATTTTCATTCAAGCGATGCTAAATCCAAGTAGAAATAGTGACAGGAACAAGACTAGTACTCATTATAAAGCAATAATCCAGTTTTGGAGGCATTATATTGCCAAACAAGGTAAGAGCAACATTGATAATAACACGTGCGAACCTTCGAAGGTTCGTTCATTTTTGCTGACGAAGCTTCGAAGGTTGTTTTTCTACCTTCGTCCCAGCCCTAGTACATATACATATACATGTACATGTACATGTATATACGGACATTATTATTATAATTATATGTACATATACATATCCATTAGTTATGTTTTACAGGAATGCTTGTTTACATTGTACATATGATATCCTCATTCCCATTCTTCATCCTTATTTAGGTGATACCCACAACCCATCCATCTGTTCAAAGTCTGATTCCTATTCCTGAACTATCTCCAATGAAACCAGAACCTGATGATAAGGTAGAGGATGAAGACACTAACAATGAACAGATAAATGAGATTGAAGAGATGAGACCCATAACTGTTTCAAGATGTACCAACTGTAAAGTAAGTGTATGAGAGATTATGCATGTACACAATCTAATTGTGTATGTACATGTATACTATGTATGATACATGTACTTGTACTACGTCTACACATCTACTGTACATGTACAAGAGATGTACAGAGACGATACTTCCACATGTTCAGTGTAGTCACTTAATGTACATGTACAAGAGACAATACATGTACATATACAAGAGACGATATATGTACATGTACATATACAAGAGACGATACGTGTACATGTCCATGTACAAGAGACAATAAATGTACATGTACATCTCTTTATTACAGCATCTCAAAGAACAGTTACAATACTGTATTGATAAAGCTAAAGATGAAGTGGCTGAACTAAAAGTAAAATTATGGGAGAATGAATATAAGATTAGGCAACAAGTATCACAAGAATATAATCAACAGATTGTAGAGATCGAGGAAAAGATGAAGTTAGTGGGTGTGGCTATTTCAGATATATTATATCTACAGTCTAGACCATATTCATCTATTTATGCGTACTTTTTCACTCATTCTTGTTTTCCTGTTAATTACATTTGTATATCCATCTGTATATCTATCTATCTATCTATCTATCCATCTACATACCTTTTTAACATAATTTATTCAATATTTTGTCTCCAGTCGTGAGATTGAAGAACAAGAAGCCACTATGGAGGAAGAACTTGAAAGACGAATGTATCATTATCAAAAATCAACCAAGAAACTGTATTCCAGGTAATTATAATCATTTAATGTAATTAATTATTCATTATTTTAATTGTTCTACTTGTTAATTACATTCAACAATTGTGTGAATTATATTCATGTCCAGATGATGGCTGATAAACTGGTTTATATGTGATCTATTTATGTCTCTCTAGGAAGAGGAGGAGAACTTGTTCAGAAGATGATGACGAAGAAAAAGATGAGCAGTTACGAGAGATTGAATCTCTTCAAAAGATGAATAGACAACTTGAAATTGACATGCAAGATCTCACTAATGAACTAGATATGGAGAAATCTAAACGTTAGTTGTGTACATGTATCTGTAGTTATGTACATGTACATGTACGTGTAGACTGTAGTACTTGTACATACACATGTACATTACACTAGTACATGTACATGTAGTTCATGTACAATAATTGTACATACACAATACTTGTATGTTATAACTATATATATATATATATATGTATATATATAATATAGAATCGCCTTTTTCTCAGACTCGGTCACATATATATAAACATGTATGTTCATGTACTTTTACATGTACATGTACATTACACTAGTACATGTACATGAATACTGTAGTTACATGTGTATAGTGTAAATGTACATGTACATGTACATTACACAACTACATGTACATGTATGTTGTAGCTGTATTGTACATTTTTTACAAGTACATGTACATATGTATGTTGTAACAGTAATGTACATTTTTACATACACATGTATGGATGTACATAACTAAATATACATAGTACATGTAATGTACTATATATGTATATATATGTATATACATGTTCTCTCCTTTTTCAGATGCTAGTGAATTGAGAGATGTACAATCTTCTTATGAATCAAAGATTGTACTTATGCATGAACAACACAATGCTTCAATAGTGGAGGTTATGGATCTCAAGAGGACCGTGTCGTCACTGGAAAATGAGATAACCAAGAGGAAGAAAGGGGAGGATGAGCTGCAAGAGAAGCTGCTAGATATGAAATCAAAATTAGAAGCTGAAGTTGAAAGCTTAACAAAGCAAGAAGAGGATAAGCATACCCAGGAGATAGCTATTCTGAAGAAGGAGGTTTTGAGGCTCACTTCAGAGTTTGAGGAATCTGAGAAAGGGCGTTTAGATATCAAGAAGTCATTTGATGCTTTGAATGAAGAGAAACAGCGAGAGGCATCAGAGTTTGAAAATCTACTAGAGTGTCAAGCATCCGAGTTAACAGATGTGAAGAAAGAAATTGCATCACTCAAAGAGTCACTACACCTGGCTGAGATTAGTTTAGAAGAAGAAAAGGAAAAGTATAGAGATATAGAAAAGAAGAATGACAAGCAGATGAGACTGAATCAAGAGGAGTTTGAGAGGGAGATGAACGAAATGGAAGAGAAACAGAAACAATTCCAGAAAGAAAGAAAGGAACTGAAGACAAGAGAAGAAGAATTCGTGAAGAAGCAAAATCAGCTCATTGAGAAAGAGACTAATTTTGAAAGAGAAGAGCTGTTATTACAACTAGTGGCTTATGAAACGAAAAACAAAGCTGTGAGTATGTGTGCCGAGACACAGACCGAGTTTGGTGTAGTAGAGTCTGTGGAGACACAGACCGAGTCTGGTCTAGTAGAGACTGTGGAGACACAGACTGATACTGATGAGGTAGAGTTAGACTAGATATACATGTAAACACACACACATATACATGTACATGTACATTTCTTTCTTTCTCTCTTTCTACATCTCCTATAACATCATGTACATGCATTGTCTGTACATTCCTAATCTAATACATGTACATGTACAATGTATATCTGCTTATATTATTTTCATTCCAGATTAAAAAAGAGATAAAAGAATGGAAACATTGGAAAGAAAAATGTGAAGAAGAAAAACACCTAAGGTATGTCACATGATCACTTATTACATAAACAAGTGTTATGTGTACACATGTACATGTACATGTACATGTACATATATACATGTATAGTACATGTATAGGTAACTGTTCCTGACATGTACTACATGCAGTACTGCACAGTACAGTATAGTATAGTACTGTACTATACTGTACTGTGCAGTACTGCATGTAGTACATGTCAGGAACAGTTACCTATACATGTACTATAATACTGGAATGCAGTATACAATGTAATATTACAGTGCTTTACTGTACTGTACTGTACTGTATTGCACTATACTGTACTATACTGTACTATACTGTACTATACTGTACTATACTGTACTTTACTGTACTATACTGTACTATACTGTACTGTATTGTACTGTACTGTACTGTACTGTATTGTATTGTATTGTAAATGTATTATTATCTACACATATAATGAACAGGTCATTAGCTGATTCTAAACATGAAAAGAAGTGTCGCTTACTAAATGATAAATTGAAAGAAAAAGACAAAGAAATTAAATTAGTTGAGCAAATTCGAAAAGAAGCCCAGAGGAAGTTGGTTTCCATGGAAACAAGTTTAAATGATAAGCTATCCAAAGAGAAGGAGATATCAAAAAGGATGGAAGACGTTAGGAAACAGAACTTGGCTCTTGAGGAGAAGATAAAGAAAATGGAGGAAGAGAATAGCTCTGTTGAGAAAAGCACATCGAAGAAGCTAGTTGCCATGGAGACTCTTTTGACTGAGACTCAATTAAAAGAAATGGGGAACTTACGCAAAATAGAGAGAATGACAAAAGAGAATACCGACCTTGAAAAAAGAATGAAGAATAGCGAAGAAGAGACTGAACGCATCAAACAGGAAAGTTTGGAGAAGGTGGTTGCCATGGAGACTCTCTTGAGTGAGACCCAATCAAAAGAAAAGGAGAACTTACAAAAGATAGCGAGAATGATGAAAGAAAATACCGATCTTGAAAAAAGAATGGAAGAGGAGAATAAACGCATCAGACAAGAAAGTTTAAAGGTGGTTGCCATGGAGACCACGATGGAGGAGAACGAATACATGTATAAAGAGAGCTTGAAGAGAATTGCATGTTTGGAAAAAGAAAAGAATAATTTAGAAGAGAAGCTAAAAGCTCACACTATAACCTTTCAGACAGAGAAAAGGTTTGTGTATTCATATAATTAATATTCATTATTATTAATATTCATTACACAGGAACCACTCAAATACTGGGTCTAATGTACAACACATTTATGATATACCACCAGATACTAACGAGGTAAACATGATGGTTATTCATACATCTATCTATTTATCTAATCACGTATCTATCTATCTATTCATCATTAATTAATTAATATTTAATTATACAGGAGCCTTTATACGACTCAATACATGTAGAAGATAATGATGATAAAGACATGAAGAATGTTAGGAATGTGAGTTTATGTGTGAACGGATAGACTTATGTTAATATATACTAAGCTCAGTATAGTACAGTGTACTGTAGTGCTTGACTTACTGTACTGTACTTTACTGTACTTTATGGTGCTATTACTACTGTACCGTACTGTACTATACTGTACTGTACTGTACAGTGCTGTACAGTGCTGTATTGCACTTGTATTAGTATATGTGTATGTACTATACTGTACTATACTGTACTTTACTGTACTGTACTGTACTGTACTGTACTGTACTGTACAGTGCTGTATTGCACTTGTATTAGTATATGTGTATGTACTATTATCAAACATACCACTTCATACTATACTAGTAACTATACTACACTAATCTGTATATAGTTCTCTGCTAATATATTTGATAGGAAGAGATACTAATTGATTTGACTAGTAGCTCTAGTCCTATGGATGACACAAGAAGACTACCTCTCTTAGAAAGGAGTTCTCTTCTTGATGACAGTTTCGATGATTTTGAACCTCCTAAGAGACATGTTAAATATAATCCTCTAAAAGATGCTCGAAGAAAAAAACCAACTAAGAAAAAGGGAGTTCCTAAAAGAGTCACTAAGAAAGAAGTTACTGATGAGGTAAAGATAATAGTAGTACACTAATATGTACATGTACATGCACAATTATATACATGTACATGTACAATTATATACATGTACATGTACAATTATATACATGTACATGCACAATTATATGCATGTACATGTACATGTACAATTATATACATGTGCATGTACAATTATATACATGTACATGTACATGCACAATTATATGCATGTACATGTACATGTACATGCACAATTATATACATGTACATGTACATGTACAATTATATACATGTACATGTACAATTATATACATGTACATGGTGTACTGCCTTTCAAACATAAACTTCTGATATTGTATGAGGAAGCATTTAAAATTTCTAAAATGATTTTCTTTTTGTTTCAGTGTCTCTCTACTGATGGATCAACTAGTGGTGGAAGATATATGTTGAGGTTGTGATATCTGTCTACATATCTCTGAGATGCTGTTGTTTGCCATCCATCTAATCAATCCATTAATTCATACATTCATTCATTTATCCATCTATTCACTCATACCTCTATTTATCTATCTATCTATCCATTCATTTTTACAGATCACGTAAAAAACCAGTAGATACAGATACAGATAATGATGAGAACAAACCTCCCACTACTCCATTACTATCAAAAATGTTTAAAAGTAAGATCGTCACTATATTGTTACTAAATATAGCACAGTGCAGACGTTACTAAATATAGTATAGTGTAGATATTGTTACTAAATATAGCATGGTGCTAGTGTAGATATTGTTACTAAATATAGCATAGTGCAGACATTGTTACTAAATATAGCACAGTGTAGACATTGTTACTAAATATAGCATAGTGCAGATGTTGTTACTAAATATAGCACAGTGTAGACATTGTTACTAAATATAGCACAGTGTAGACATTGTTACTAAATATAGCATAGTGCAGATGTTGTTACTAAATATAGCACAGTGCAGACGTTGTTACTAAATATAGTATAGTGTAGATATTGTTACTAAATATAGCACAGTGCAGACGTTGTTACTAAATATAGTATAGTGTAGATATTTTTACTAAATATAGCATGGTGCAGACGTTACTAAATATACTATAGTGTAGATATTGCTACTAAATATAGCATGGTGCTAGTGTAGATATTGTTACTAAATATAGCATAGTGCAGACATTGTTACTAAATATAGCACAGTGTAGACATTGTTACTAAATATAGCACAGTGTACACATTGTTACTAAATATAGTACAGTGTTACTAAAATCTTCTCTCTCTCTTATTCCTTTCCTTGTTTTCTTATCTTCTTTCTGTTTCTGTTCTTTCCAAAGATTCTCGGAGACTTAGAGGTGCTACTACCGGCAAAAAATTTAGAAAATCTCAAATTTCAGGACCAATTGAATTAGAAAATATACAGACTCCGGAGGTAATGAGAATTTAATTATGTAAATCAACATAATTAGGATTTATTATATGAAGGGCTGAGAATCACATTAGTCTAACCTCATATCTGTTAGGTATGCTCAATATTTATGCAATAATATTATGGGCAATTCCAGTAGTTGATTCTGGGTTAGCCCGTCTATGTTTTTGAGTCCTTATATGTACATGTACATGTACATGTACATATACACATGTACATATATTTTTCATAATTATGAAGTTATATCTGACTGTAGATGCCTCTTAGGTCTACTGGAATTAGTGTCAAGCTTGGACGCTCTGTGAAACCAATCAGAAAAACATCACAGCTAATATGAAATAAAGTACATTGTAATAGATCACATGATCACGTTATCAATTAATTAAACACGACTCTCATTAACAAAATCATTATAACAGTTGTCATAATTTTTTGGATTCTTACACTATTTTCTTTTTGGAGATTGAAATATAATTATAATATAAATATATATAATTATTTGACAAGTTGTTGTGTGTACGCATTAAAACAAAACAATGGTACGGATATAACTCCTGTTTCTAGTAGTAGTAGTAGACCCACATCATCATATATTACCGATCAGATATCAAGTTCCTCAGACACACCCACTGAGAGATCATATGGTACTACCAGTACAGCATCTAGTGATAGGAGATGCAAGAGAGAAAGTTACAAATACCAGTACACTGGAGAGAGAGTGGAGAGCATTGTTTCATTGTACTATAGTGTCTCTATATACCATTTCAGAATACCGAGTCCTGTAGAAGTACAACTCTAGTCTTACTTAACATGGTGATATCGATTCTTAAAAATACTGCTTTTGAGGTTCTAACACCATCTTGAAAATACATTGTCAGAGACTCACATCAACCTATGGATGTTTTTGCCTTTAATTAATTCATATAAACAACTCTCTGTACAAAACAATAACAGGACGATTATTATATTATAATTATACAACAAATAAATATATATATAATATATTAAGTATTAACACTCTCATTATCATAATGAACTAATTTAAGCTCCTTAATTAATAAGACAGTTATCATTTTCAGCTAATGGCATAATTATAATCGCTCTCTTTTGATTTGTGCAAGCATCATTTCCATTTTACTCTTCCGTTCGTCTTCATCCTCTCTTTCTCTCTCTTGTGAAAAGTCAGGAAGATTCCTTCCTCGGAAATCCCCTAGTTCTTTGATTGGAGATCTTATTTTATTTCTTGGGTATTCACGATATAATTCATGTGCTGTATTGAGGGACTCACAACTGTACAAAAGTTTCTTCTGAGGTTTCATCAACTTCCATTGAAGAAATGCAATCTATGTATGTATGAGATATAGACTGACAGATTGACAAATTAGGTACAGACATATATAGTCTTGCATAGCCAGACCCAACCCTCTACTATCATTACTATGTGACAGGAAGGGTCTGGTTAACCCATTGTACTAGCGTTTGTCAAGAGCATCAAATATCTGGCAAACTGGAATTTGACAGAGTAATGATATTCATACAGCTAAACTCTCGACAAATGCTTACACAGTGAGTTGACCAGACACTTCCCGTTGCATAGCAGAGGGTTGGATCTGGCTAGTGACACTAGTACAGACAGTGGTGTGGAACTGAATATTGAGCCAACTGCCGGACATTTTGACTCTCATCCTGTTCTCCATTATACAGTTCAGTTTCAATTTAGGACAATGTCCTGTATAACTAACTGTTTCCACACCACTGAGTGCAGAATTACAGACAGAGATAGATTGATTGACAAATAGATAGATGGAATAATATAATATACTATGATACACTCTTACTGGCATTTGGCCTCCTTTTCTGACAATCTAGAAGAAGAATTAAAAATGATAATTGACTTGTAGGATCACTCTTAAAAACCCAATGAACCATTAACTAATCAGACCACTATATATAAACATGATGTACAAGGGGTAGATCCTTGTCTTGTTTAACCTCACTGTGAGGTTACTGTTATTATTTTGATATTATTATTAATCACTATCCATCATAGATACATATAATCCTCACACTTACAGCATTAGAAGCAACATAACAACTCTTTACAACAAGAACAACCATAGTCATGAGATTCTTAGCTGCTATTATGAGATTATTGGCATTCTCGACCTAGAGATAGATAGATAGATTGATAGATAGATAGATAGATAGATAGATAGATAGATAGACAGATAGATAACTGACAGACAGATGAACAGAGTGGCATTAACACTCACTGTTTCTCTTATAGATGTTCCTAGATCAGCTTTCACTGCACTAGTTATTTTCAATTGATGACAAGATAATTTTACACGTTGTAAATATGCTAAAAGATCATCTTTACTATTTTGATCAGGACACTAGTATACAACATGAATAGAAGAGAGGATGAATGTATATATAATAAATTATATAAAATATACATGTGGAATGAGAATGGGAATGAGGATATAGGAATAAAAATGAGGATGACTGAATACAAGGAACACAGACTTACGACTTCAGCAACTTTACTAGCCATTTCATTAAGAGACTCTCCTGCTCTGGCTATATCCTAATGCATAGATATACATGTACATACATATATACAAATATTATATATATGTGCATACATACCTTTGCAGTATTTATAACATCCATGGTAGTTTTCAATGGACCTAATCCTCTATACAGTAATTGAATATCATGATTACATGTATATACTAATAATAGTGACATCATACCTTGTGAAATCTGACATATCCATCATCATCCAGCACATCTCTTTAGCTAATATAACGATATCATTACTGCTGTCATCCCATTGATTAACTTCCTTCTCAAATCTATTAGATGAATGGAAGGAGGAATGGATGGATAAATGGATGAATGGATGGATGGATGGATGGATAAATGGATGGATGGATGGATGGATGGATGAAGGAATGAATAAATGGATGAATGAATGAATGAATGAATGAACAAATGGATGAATGAATGAATGGATGGATGAATAGGTGAACATACTTGCTCTTTTCTTTCTCTAGTTTCTTTTGTGCCTTTGCAATTCTAGCTTGCTCATGTGCAGGAAGTTGAGCCATTAATGCCTATAAGTATGTACGTATGCATATGTATGTATAATTATATGCATATATGTACGCATGCATGTATGTATGCACATATGTACATGTGCATATATGAATACATTTATGTACATATGAATGTATGTAAGTGCATAGATACATGTGTACAAATTATACATAATTATGTATGTATACATACAGTACCTGAGCAGTTTCACTTTCGTTAAGTACTGCTACACTCGGAGTTCTTTTAATGAGACGACGTCTCATTGTTCCTGTCACTGTTTTATATTCTTCATCATCTATAAGAGGTCGATCTTCATCGAGTTTTCTTTCATCTTCGGTCTCCTCCTCCTCCTCCTTATCCTCATTTTCTCCCTCCTCCTCTTCTTCGTCACTTTCTTCAATAATGTCTCCTAGAGCATGGTTGCTCATGGTTGATGGATATCTCATCATAGTGGCATACTCCTCTCCAGTCACTTCAACCTCTTCAACATCAACTTCAATGGAGAATGGTCGATCTCCACGTCTAGAAAACAACGGACTAACGTTGACAGCTGTTAGAAATAGATATACGTTGAGGTCACTATGTACATGTATGTATGTACATATATACATGCATACATACTTACATGTACATACAAACATAACGTGTGCACAAATGGACATATACAAACATGTACATATATACAATTACGTTTGTAGTCTGACAGTAAGTCTTCATCTTGTAGTTCAAAACTGGAGGGTGTGGTCAGACCAGAATTATCTACTGATATTATATCATCAACATTAGGCTCAGCATCTAATTCAGCTTTAGTCTAACAAGTGATGGGATGAAATGATGAATGTGTTGACCAAATAAATGATAAATAAGGATAGAGATATATAGATGGATTGTTAAATAGATAGACAGATACATAGACAGATAGACAGATAGATAAATAGGTACATAGGTAGGTAGGTAGATAGATAGATAGATAGATAGATAGATAATTATATAAATAGATAAATAGATAGACGGATACATGGACAAATAGACAGATAGGTAAGTAGGTACATAGGTAGGTAGATAGATAGACAGATAGATAGATAAATAGACGGATGGATAGATAGTTAAATAGATAGATAGATAGATAGTCATGTAAGCCTACTCTTGTCTGAAGTACAAATTTTCTGATATCTCTCACGCTATCATTAATCTAATGAAAGATATGACAAATTCATGTAACATACGTACAAACTGACAGAAATGTGTACCAGTTGAAGATGATCTTCAAGTTTTCTTATATCTGAATCATATAAACGTTTCTCTGATTCCCTGTCACATAATGACATCACTACTTTTTGAAAATCTGGAAGTACTGTGAGGAAACAAAATAGCATAATTATTATAACATATCACATGACTGTTATTATGATCACGTGATCATCTCATGACTCACTTTTTTGCTTCATCCTCTTCATGGTTTGTTCAAGTCTTTCCACATGCTCGGAACTATAGCGAGTGTCATGGTCCTCCATGTCCTGAGTGACAACTTGCATGAGACGTTGGCACCGACCTTGTATGACATTGGTACATCCTATAGCCATACCAATGTCACCTGACTCCATTCCCTCAGCTACGTGCTGGCTGTCCTCTCTAATATGAGCCTCTGAAATGTTTAGAAATAGCTTAATGCATGAATACTACAGTAGATGTATGTACATGTATATATTTGTACATGTATGTATAAAGTATGTACATGTATATGTATGTACATGTATATACATTATATGGTTGGCAGGTATTTATCCGATTTATCAAAGTTGCTTAGTGGCCCAAGGGCCCTGAGGGTTGCTATGCCACCAGAAACATCCACACCTGAGGCCATGGGTCTAATAAATTCGATATTGACCTGCTAGCCATACATTCATATTGTCACGTACATACCTATTACAGCTACAAAGTCTTGTAGTGGTATAACAGCATCAACTGCATCAGTAAGCAGCTGCACTTTATCATTCCAGGTTTCCTGAAATGCTTTCATATTCTTTTGTGCAGCCTCACTTTCAGGATGAGAAACAAGAGTTTTAGCAGCACTAACAACCTGAAGAGATTTGAAACAAAGATGTCAACATGGCAATATAACAGTGTCACATATGATGTAATGTAATACATGATTACATGATTATGTATGGGCATATCAGCACAATGTATTTGCAGTTATGTACACATAAGAAATTAATATAAAATTATGATACCTGTTTTTGCAGTGATTCAATGTGTCTGGCAGCCATTCTCACTTCCCTGTTAGCTTCTTGGTCACTTGTAAGAGAACACACCAAACTGGATACCTAAAACAAAATATGAAAACATAATATATGCATAATGCAGTAAAATGTATTATGAATCTATCCAATGTCAAATAGATATAATATTGCTCACGTGTACGAGTTTATCCGCATGATTTAGAAACTGCACAGAACATTCCTCAACAGCTCTGACATTACCACTTTGAGCTGCAGTTACTAGTCTTGTGAGAGGAATACATGGATCAACAAATGTATCAGATACATGATCTATCATTGCTCTTCGTAACTATGGGAGAGATAACTTGATTATATGTAAGCACAAAGAAATAAAAAAAATAATGAAAAACAACGGCCAAACAGACAGACACCCAAATACAGACATATCAAAACACAGACAGACAAACACAAATAGATACAAAATTAATACAGACTCTTCATACCTCAGCTCGTAATGTTGCTGTTTCTTCTTCTACAATAGCTACTCTCCTTCTCACAACATCTTGTTCACGAGAGTGATAAGGAACATCCTCACCTTCCCCATCTCCCTCACCTCGTTCTTCTTCACTTTCATCATCACTCTCTCTTGAGTCCAGTTCAGTAAGTAGATCTACTTCTGATGGACTAACTAATACAGTCAATAGTGTTTGTAGTTTCTCACGAACGACATCACATTGAGCTAGTAAGCCATGTTGATCCCTAATGAAAGAAACCATGTACACACATGTATGTTATATACTAGTGACATTGTGGAGGCAAGCCTGAGGACGCTTTGCTGTGTGGCTGAAATAGCACATGGGTATATGCCACAAAGATACAAAGAAAAAGGAAACAGACCTTTAGCTACAAAGCATATTCATGTTGTTACAACAAAAAAGATTAAAAACAGTGAAACAGGATTTGAACCCAGGACTCTCAGCTCTAAATAAACAAACAAACTATGTGTACTAACAGAACACAGTAAAGTTGTTACCTTGTTGAATCAGAATCTGCAAAATAAGATGCAGCAGCCATTATTCTATCAAATGCAGCTTGTAGTTTACGAGGTGCTTCAAGTGGAGGAGGATCTCCTACACTTTGTTCCAACATCGACTAGTAAAGAAAATAATGCCATTAATACACATGTATGTACGTATGTACGTATGTATGCATGTACGTACGCATGTACTGTGTATGTATGTATGTGTATGTGTGTATGTGCGTATGCTTGTATGAATGTACATACGTACGTACGTATGTATGTATGCATGTATGTATGTATGTGTATGCATGTATGCACGTACACACAAGAACATGTACATTACACATATATCACATGACATACTTCAAAAGACTGAATATTCTTGGCTAAGTTCTTTGGACGTGGAGGAGTGATGGGATGAGGATAAGTCGGAAATGGCTGTTTAGTGGTATGTGTTTTAAATGGCGAATGAGGAGAATGTTGTAGAGGATTATGTGTTGTTTGTGGAGATGGATTTGTGAGTGGTGCAGTTAGCAAGGATTGTGTAATTTGTGAAGTATTATTTGAAGAGAGGCTTGTAGATGGTACATATGAAGATTTAGGTTGGGACGAAGATTGGATAATAGATGAATGATACAAACGAGAATCGATAGAAGACAGAGAGGTAGGTTGAACAGAAGTGAAGGAGGACTGTATAAGTGGGGAAGACGTCAATGAAGTGCTTGCTATTGGTGAAGTATAAGTGAAGAGGGCTGTGGATGAATCATGGGAAGTGGGTGTGAATTGGGGCGTGGTTGATGTGGAAGAATGGTAGTGTGGAGCATACGAGATGGAAGATTGGTTTGTGACTTCTGTGGATGTGAAAGATTGTGAAGATGTTTGTGTAGTCAATATTGTAATCAACTGTTGAGAGGTTGGCAAATGAGAAGATGTAATTTCTAATTTACGACTTATGGGTGTGGTTTGTTGGTGGTAAGAGGTTTGAGGTGGTTTAGTGGTAAAAGATCGCTGCGAAGTAGTTGAAGATTCATAATGAGAAGTATTTGGTGGAAGAGGAGGAGGAGGGGGAGGAGGGGGTGGAGGAGGAGGGACAGATTGATTATTATTTGATGGTTGTGGGATAATGTCAGTAACAGATACAGAATTAACTGGAAGATGAATTGGATAAGAAACGTGTTGATGTGATACTGTATATAAATGTGAAGTAGGCTGGACTATAGGAGAAGACGAATATTGATAGAATGATGAATCATCATCGTCGTCTTCTTCCATCTCATCAAACTGTTCTCTTTGTATGTCTTCTGGATCTTCTCCATCAGCTAATCGCGCTATTGTTTTTAACACTTCACTCATACGAGTGATAATGTAATCACGGTTCTCGATTGCAGATTCATCCTCGGGATGTTGTAAAAATGCCTACAGTATCAAAAGAATGGATGAATAGGTGATTTTAAATTCAGCGAATGAATAAATAAAAAGACAGACAGACAGACATACAGACATACAGACATACAGATAAATAGATATATATATATATATATATATATATATATATAGATAGATAGATAGATAGATAGATAGTTAATGAAGGTTTGGGGGTGTTTTTACAGAAAGATGGACAATGTCCAAACCTTTGTAGATGTTATTAACATTCTATTATACTGAGTCAAGTCAACATATGCTGCAACTAGAAGCTGTTTGGCTGTTGAATTCTTGAGTTCCTTCTGCCTAGCAATAGCCATTTCTGATACATGTTGGATTTCCTTGGCAACCACTTTCATTGAGTGCACAAAGTCGTCCCAGTTATTAACATCACGAATTTGCCTAAGTTTTACGTCAACCTATATTATATGAGTATATAATACATATTTACTAAAATATGATAGAAGCATAATTATATAATTACCATGCATATAATTATGTACATACATGCAGATATACATAGATACATGCATACATACAGACATACAACACACATACATGTACATATGTACATACATGTACATATGTACATACATGTACATATGTATATACATACATACATACATACAAACATACATACATACATACATACATACATACATACATATGTACATATGTACATACATACATAAATACATATGTACATACATACATATACATATATAAACATACATACATACATACATACATACATACATACATACATACGTACATACATACATACATACATACATACATACATACATACATACATACATACATACAACATACATACATACATACATATACATACATACATATATGTACATACATACATATGTACATACATATGTACATACTCTGTTGGATGCTTTAAAGAGTTCATTGATATCTATAAGATCAATCAAAACTAGTAATCTTGTAACAGCCTTTAAAAGACCAGCAGCAGCTTGTTCCATTCCTTCTCTCTTCCTGGGAGCCAGTACATCAGAAGTATAATCAAAAGCAGCTTCATGAAGAAGATTACCAGCAGTGTGAACTTCCTCAATGGACAACCATAGCTCCTCCTGGATAATTAGTCACATATAAATGTAAAATACAATAAGTTATTAGACATAATGTTGATTGCGCAATTAAGGCATTAGCAAATGCAGGCATGAATAAACGAAAATTGAAAGGATAAACTAGATATTAGAATGTCTGGGTTCAATCCCTAGTTTGATTACTCACTTTTAGCTTTCCGTTTTTTCTATTCATTGCTCTTTCATGCATGCATATCACAAATTGTTATATATACAATTGATTAATGAATCACAATACATACAGAGCTATTGCTGGTTGATCCATACATATGAATGTCATTGTCTTATTGGTATATTTCAATTACTCATATGTTCTCAATTACCTGAAATTCTGGATTCTCAGTAGCAATATTTTCAGCTACTGCATTGAAGTTCTCAGTGGCCTTATCCACTATCTGAATTAGCTTGTAAACATTACGTAATCGTTTTTGACGGTATTGTCCAGAAATATTATCCTGAAGAGTTGTGACCTGTGAAGATAAGCCATGGATGAGTATAGACAGGAACAATTGACAGTGGTGGGTAAGGGAGTATTAGAAAACAATGGAGGTGATGAGTCCATGTTTGTGTACACAGCTGCTTATGTGCTAAATATACATATACTGTATAATGTATATATTATATTACTAGGTATGTACACTGTAGTAGCATACTGTTATACTAGTGCATAACATATGTATATGTTATTGTACATGTAAGTACTATACATAAAACTTATTATTATTTTAATCATATACATTGTATGTAGGGATATCAAAACCACCAAAAATGAAAGCATGGTAAACTAACCACTTCCATATTAACATAGCAATGTATCTTATAACAGCCACTGATGTATTGCTGAGGTGGGTTAACTATATGGAAGTGGTTAGTTTATTTTACTGTGAAAGTATGTATCATTCTTGATTGCATTTTCAGTTTTGATATCCTTACACGATCTTTAGAAATTATGGTATATATCATCCCGGCTGCACATCTCTCATATGCCATTGGGTGCTAATGCAGCTCACCTGTTTGATTAATGGAGCTAACATCTCTTCTACACTTTTAGTCTTCACTGCTACATCTTGCATTTCAAACAATTGTTTTGCACGATTCTTCACAGACAGTCCCGCCATGATATGTTTCCAGATGAAATAATGCAATTCTCTACTCTTGAGGATAGCTGCAATGCAAGTTAGATCTTGTCACTTTGATGACTGGAAACACTATTACTTTAGATAATGAAAGACTTTGACCAAACAACGTATTCCCATTTGGGAGTATGTATACACTCACTTGCAGCCATGCATGCAAAAATGAGCCCCACCCTTACAAGTAAGTGGGCATTAATTAGAACAGGACGACAAACCTTTGTACTCTGGTGTAAAGTTTGATGTAGTTAGGATATGAGTCATATATATCTTCCTTAAATGCACAATAGTTCATATTACATCAGATTTAAGAAATCATTGTATATATAAAGCATAATCTAGCTTACTATTGTATTTATCAGCAGTCAATTATCTTGGATTATTCTCTACTTCGGTTTAGTAAGTATCAGTTTTTTATATATAATAATTGGAATATAATGCCTTTTTCTTTATCTAGATGTCCATTAACTTGCATTGATCTTCATATACGGCAATATATCCATTCGACTTAATAACACTCATAATTATAGTGATGTCATCCTCATCGTCCTCAAGTCCTAGTAATCCGCACACTGAGTTACCATGGATACCACCTCCTCCTGAAACAAGTGGTAACAGATTTTGGAGAAAAGCAAAAGAGAATCCACTAGTCCCTATAGGTAGGTTGAACGGTATATTTCGATACTTATTTAATTATCTGTTTATCACAGGTTGCCTAGCAACAGTTGGCGCTTTATCGATGGGACTGGTTTCATTTAAGCGTGGTAATATGGCAATGTCACAGAATATGATGAGATTGAGAGTGGTAGCTCAGGGAGGAACAGTTGTAGGTTTAGTTGGTGGAATAGCGTTAGCATCAACTAAACAGAATTGAGCTAATAATAATAATTATAAGTTTTATCGCCAGCAGATGTTTAATATGTATTATATTCATGGATGATTAAATGTTTCTCAGTATAATTAATTTATTATAATTGATTTATTCAATTTTGGTTTAATTATCTTGTGTGTTATGAAAAACAAAAACATATTTTCAGTAATCATGAAAATTATATAAACCACACTAATATAAATCATGAATTCTTAACTACTACGGTAGGTTTTTCAGTAGAGTCTCCACCTGGAGTCTCTGTCGGTTTGGGTTTAGGAGGAGGTTTGCCATAAAGGAAAGTTGAAAATATGACAAGAAGAGCGCCAACCATAAATGGACTGAGGGAGATAAGAATATATGTAATATATATGGTAGGTATGTATGTACGTACATGTATATATACACATACATGTATGTACATAGGTATGTATGTAAATAGATATGTATGCATGTATGTACATAGGTATGTAGTGTATATATGTATGTAAATAGATATGTATGTATATATGTATGTATGTATGTATATATGTACAATGTATGTATATAATGTATATACGTACAGTGTAGGATTGAAGTCTGCTAATACAAAGTATGACAGTACAGATGAGACTACAATGGATACTGCAGTAGCAAACCCTTTCAGTATATTGTCAGCATATTTAATAACAGCTGCTACTATAAGGCCACCTAAAGCCTGAAAAGAAATAAAACATTATAATTGGATCTACTCCTTCACTTCCTCTGACATCTGTCTCATTTCTCTCTCCTCTCTTCTCTCTCTCCTCTTTCATTCCTGGTTCTCTTATCTTCCTCTCCTCATCTTCCCTGGTTCTCTCTTATCTCCCTTTCCTCATCTTCCCTTGTTCTCTCTTATCTCCCTTTCCTCATCTTCCCTGGTTCTCTCTTATCTTCCTTTCCTCATCTTCCCTTGTTCTCTTTCCTCTCTCTCTTGCCACCTTCCATTTATCGCAGGGTTCTCACTAGGCATCAATAGCAGATATTACATCCTCTATGTACTAACACCATTCTTCGCTTACTAATAATATTATCTTTTAGTAATAGAAGACTAACAATTACTTGAGTAGTGATATAATAACGATAATAATGATAATATCATGTAATTTACAAGGAAAAAGCATTTTTATATGTTAGTACTACAGGAGTGTGGCTATGTTAATTAATTATTACATCTTTCCATTTGGAGTCCTGGTGAGAACACTGTTCTATTTCATCACCATCATCTATCTATCCACTCCTCTCTTCCTCTTACTACCTACCTGTAGTGTAATCACACATATTACTATACTATTGTATCCCTGAAAGAAACCATCACTCATCACTGCCTCATAATCTTTAATAAATACACCAGCCAGTGCAAAAACAAATCCCAATATACCTACACAAATATATTATTGTAGAATAGTATTACCACACATAGAATAGTATTACTACACATAGAATAGTATTACTACACATAGAATAGTATTACCACACATAGAATAGTATTACTACACATAGAATAGTATTACCACACATAGAATAGTATTACTACACATAGAATAGTATTACTACACATAGAATAGTATTACCACACATAGAATAGTATTACTACACATAGAATAGTATTACTACACATAGAATAGTATTACTACACATAGAATAGTATTACTACACATAGAATAGTATTACTACACATAGAATAGTATTACCACACATAGAATAGTATTACTACACATAGAATAGTATTACTACACATAGAATAGTATTACCACACATAGAATAGTATTACTACACATAGAATAGTATTACTACACATAGAATAGTATTACTACACATAGAATAGTAATACCACACATAGAATAGTATTACTACACATAGAATAGTATTACTACACATAGAATAGTATTACCACACATAGAATAGTATTACTACACATAGAATAGTAATACCAATGAAACGTAAATCAATGTGGATGAGGAGGTGAGCCTGAGGAATTTTTATTGTGTATCACGTGAATATATTCTACAAAGATACAAAAGAAACGAAACAGATCTTTAGCTTCAAAGTGTATTCATGTTAACAAAAAAGAAAATAAAAAGAATGATTTGAGCCAGACAGGGATATTCATTTTGAAATGAACAAACATGCAGTGTAATAATATAAAAGAAAAAAAGTTAAGGGAGGGAGAGTGCAACTAAGGAATGCTTGTTTGTTTTGTTACACTAGTAGTACGTACTACTCTATTACTAATTTGTGTGAGCCCTAATTAATGTAGTTAATTGGATGAATGAACAAGCGATTGTTTGGAGTGGAGGGTGTCATGGAAATAGCCAGTCATACAGGACATTGTATGATTAATCCAGTGAATGATCGGAAAATTGAGCATAAAACAGCATAAAAAATATGTGAGATAGTAAGCTCAATATTTCTACATCTCTGTTAACAAGATTATGAATGAACATGCAGTTCATTGCAGGGATATCAAAATTGAAAAATGATGCAACAAGGTCAGGAGATACTGTAGCAATAAGATTAAACTAACTACTTCCATACAATACAACCTTACATAACTAATACATAGTAACTATACTCATATACATATATATATATATATATATGTATACATATATATATATATATATATGTATACACCAAACAATTCCATATACCACTATTATATATAATATATATATATATGTATATATATATATATATATATATATATATATATATATATATATATATATATATATGTACTATATATATATATATATATATATATATATATATATATGTATACACATATTATGTATACATATATATATATATATGTATATATATATAGTACATATATATATATATATATATATATATATATATATATACATATATATATATATTATATATAATAGTGGTATATGGAATTGTTTGGTGTACATTTGTTGCTAACATATCATATTTTGTTTTCAGTTTTGATAATAATTTACTTTACCTTATACTATCATTACATAATGTGTACAGTATATAGGAATATATTAATACTAACCTAGTTGTATATTCCTAATCCATACAGATGTGTCTGAACCTTTGAGTACCTTCTCAAAGTATACTCCACTGAATCCACTACTAATACAAGCCATACCTACTGCTGTTAGACCCACCAGTCTCATTGATAATGTGATTGTATTAGTAGTGTCTTCAGATGAACCAGTAGGCCACTGCAGATAGAGAAAAATATGAATGAATTGATGGATAGATGAATGGATGGTTAGATGGATGAATGGATGGAGAGACGAATGAATGGATGATGGATGGATTAAAGGATGGGTAGAGGAATAGATAGATGAATAAATAGATGGATGGCTGAATGGATGGATACATGTATGAATGGATGATGGGATCGATTAAAGGATGAACAGATGAATGGATAGATGGATAGATGAATGGATAGATGGATGGATGAATGGATGGATATATGGATGATGGATGGATAAAAGGATGGATAGATGAATGGATAGATGAATGGATAGATGAATGGATAGATGGGAATGGATGAATGAATGGATGGATAGATGGCAGAATGAATTGATGGATGGATGATGGATGGATTAAAGAATGGATAGATGAATGGATAGATGGATAGATGAATGGATAGATGGATGGATGAATGGATGGATATATGGATGATGGATGGATAAAAGGATGGATAGATGAATGGATAGATGAATGGATAGATGAATGGATAGATGAATGGATAGATGGGAATGGATGAATGAATGGATGGATAGATGGCAGAATGAATTGATGGATGGATGATGGATGGATTAAAGAATGGATAGATGAATGGATAGATGGATGGATGAATGGATGAATAGATGGATGGATAGATGGATGAATGAATGGATGGATGGATAGATGGCAGAATGAATAGACTGACGAATGAATAGATGGATGAATCAATGAATGAATGCACGGATGCTGATGGCAAGATAGATGAATTAATGAGTTGATAGGATTAACAGATAAATCGATTAAGCTCATGTTTTTGAGGTTTTGGCACTAGTATAATGAAACACTTTAGTTAATAAAATATGGATTCAAGATTAACCACACATACACAACATTACAAATCAATAATTTACTATAATAGTAAGTATATTATGTGTTATAATCAAATATAAAATAGAAACCCAATGAGGTTGCCAATAAATACAGGCTTCGGTAAATTGAGATTCACACATACACATTATACACTTAGACAAATTATGTTATATACTGAAGGGAGATTTTATTAATATTTAATAATAATAATAATAATTATTATTAGTTGATTGTAACCACATAATTAATTTAATAAATGTGATTACATACTATTAAAATTTTGATTACTTGTAAAGATTACTACTGAAGCCTTTAACATTAAAATAATGGAAAGTTCGCAATATACCAGCAGAGATTTGAATCTACTATCACCTGATACCTGGTCAGGTGATATAGCCATTTCTCAACTGGGAAATTCGTGGAAGAATTGTTGATTTTAGTTACATAGCTGGTTTTATTGTATTGAAATTATCATACATCAAAAACCGACATCTCTTTAGCACTACAATAATAAACTATTACCTATTAATTATCACAGCCAAAACACAATATTTACTTAATATACAATCACACCTTTAGTAAGTACATAATATGAATTACAATAGAGTGTTACTATCACAATACAATTATAAGATTTGGTCATCAACACACACATTAATATTTTTATAGTAAATATTTTGAATACACACACATCCTAATTACATATACAGCTGTGTGCTTATATAACTCAATCTATAGTTTAATTTAGGTCCTGTTAAATTCCACTCCAGAGTTTATTTAAACTAAATGAGATTTAAATGTATAAATAATTACAACAGGATTTCCTCATGTCTAATACTTACTGTCTAGTGTATAGTGAAATATTATATGAAAACAGAAAACAAACATATTTATATAGTACGGTATGAGCTCAATCATAGATGTACACATAGACTGATAGACTCACTCACATATACACACACTGAGATTCAGAGACACACAAATGTATATATACACATTCACAGAAAGACTGACCGACAGACAGACACACATATGCACACACAAATGAACATAACATGTAATACACACACTGCTACACACACAACAGATAACTACATACACACCTGTACAAGAGCAACTGCTAATGTTAGAATCCCTACAGCAACCCATTGAGTCCTTGATATTTTTTTACCAAGGAGTAAAACAGAAAACAAAGCTGTTGTTAATATTTTCATTTGATATGATACCTTAGGAATGAAAAAAAAACAACATTGAAAATGAAATGAGTCTATACATTATAATATCCTGAATCCAAACCACCATCCTCAAACTGAATCCATTACCAGGAATGGGAATGAGACTAACCTGAAATGTCGCAGCATCTAAATTAGAGAGTGCTACATATAAGAGATTATTTTGAATGGTATATAGAAATGAAGGAACTGAAACTTTCAGAGTTTCTTTGTATTTGTCGATAATTTCGTGTTTAAGAAGTTTCAAAGTTTCCAAAAATTTCCAAGAATTTCCATATAAAACTAAAAAGAAACACGTCATGAATTTCATTATCTCAGCTAACACTACGGCAGTTGATGACAGATAACGAGGTCCTTCCATTGTACGAGAATATCGCAGTACTAATACAAGACTAGTATTTTGTATGACCAATATACATAAACTGAGATATTTCAGGCTTATGAAACTGGTTTGACCACCTGTACCAGACCCTTGTGGACTCTGCAATAAAAAGATTATAATTTCATTATCTTTATACAATATAGATATAGGACCCCACAGGGGGGGCTAAAGTCCTTTGAAACTTGAAAGTTATTAATCTTTATAATCATAGAATATTGAAATATTGGAGTTGTGCATATGGTATATGATGCGGAACACCCTCTCCTCAATAAGCCAACATCTATAACAATAGATATACAACTCAATACCATAGTACAGTTCTAAACCATGTAACTAACTACTGTAAATACATATATATTATGTGCTGGAGGATTTCTCTACATCACAATACATTTATTGATTCAATTATCCAGTACCTTTTTCCCCAACATCTTCAATTACACACCTACATACACTAATTAATTATAATTGAGTTACTTGGGAGTTAAATATACCCAAACCTGTTGAGTTTGTGTCAATTCATTAGGTTTTGGTGTCTCTGACATGATTTTGGAGTGTTAATTCACTCAATTGTCTCTTCTATCTTCAGACAGCCTTTTTATCTCAATATATATATACAAGAAATACTCCCCTAGCAACAAGATACAGTATTGATTACACACCAAATGTAATAGAGGGTGTTACTACATTACACCCACTAATAATTATAGTTAATATATGAGGGTATTTACTCTTCTTCTCTTATGTATGTAGTCTACTAGATACAGTTTTATTTTACCATTGAGATGATACAGTGATCACTCGTTCGCATTATTTTAATTATTACATTTTCAATTTTATTCCACTCATCAAGTTTCACATGTTCGCAAGAAAACTAAAAATATTGTAAGAGTCTCCTATTTCATTGTGATTTAAACTGAAAACTTAATTATCTATTGCCTCTTGTTTTCGAATTTTAAAAACAATAAACTATGAAATACAGCCCTGGAGAATGTATTAATAATTATTATTAAAATTAGCTGTGGGCGTGATTATTTATGATCCCATTCATGAAGTATCGCTGACTATATAGCACGTTCTGTGCTTGAGGTTCAGAGCTCAAGTGGAGTGAGTTTTATGAGCTGGCTGTTTATAAACATAGTTCGCTGTATGCAACTAGTTTTAGACTCCTCAAAAACTCTTCACTAGAGAAAGGAAACGACATTGCAGAGTATAGTGAAGCATCGATTGTGAAGTATCCGGCGACCCTTGAACTGTACGCTAGTATCAACATACTGATCTAGCCACCATCAAGAAGACTTTTCGACTCTGAATGTGAATGAACGAAGGTATGGCTGTAGCAGTATCCCCACAAATAACACTTCCTATAGGCAGGCCATCGTATTTACATACACGACCAACAAGCAACGTTGCTGTTCGATCAACTTCATCCCCTATTCAGTATTCCTCGCCCGGTGGAACCAGAAGAATGCTGCCTGGACAGCAGTTTGGCAGATACCAGCAATCCTCTGGTAAGAACGTTAATGGTGGTGTGGAAATGGGAAATAAAACAGCGAGTAGTATAAGTTTAGAAGAACTAGCAGCTCTTTTGACTACCACTGCCCCAGAGGATGATCCTCACTCACCAATACTACGATCATCTGGATTCTATACCTTTGTACATCATGACCGAGAGAGCTTTCGTAAAAGTAAATCATTTCCCATTTTTAAACCAAGTAGTATAATATCATCACTTCATGATAACGATAGACCACGTGTTAGACGAACCAGGAGTGTGAAATTTGCAGATACTCAGGGATTACCGCTAGAAACAGTACGAAGATTAACAAAAGCTGACCCATTTGAAACAGAAGGTGGAATAGTTCCCAGATTATGTGATGATTTAGGATGTGTATCGTTAACGAGAGGGCAGAATACTCCTCAAATGCCTCTAAACGAGAAACCGACTACACTCAAATCTCATACTCGAAAGTTTCAATTTGTACAGCCCGGAACACAACCCAATTTTTACCATCAAGTAAGCAGAAAGAAAGTATCTTTAGAAAGTGTCAAGTCACAAACAAGAGCAATTCATGGAATAGTCAGAGTCCTAAACATGTCATTTGAGAAAGAAGTCTTTATAAGATGGACTCATGACAAGTGGATTAGCCATCACGACTCAAAATGCTCGTACTGTGTTGGATCAAACGATGGACATACAGACAGATTTTCATTCACACTTCCTGCAAATGGAGATGATATAGAATTTGCACTTTGCTATCGAACATTAGGACAAGACTTCTGGGACAATAATTCTGGACATAATTATATAGTAACTGTTGACCAGTAGTGAGTGCATGCACCATTAATACATACCTCTATTACGTGATAGATTTCGTTTTGTATGTGTATTATATCATGTCATCATTTCTGTCTTGTATATAATGAACACATTATGTCAATTTTCAACCCTTTTCACCACAAAATGATATTGTATTGTATGTACATGTACATGTGTATGCTATTAGATTTGATATGAATATTATGAAATTCAATTTTTAAAATTATTATGTTGAAGTAGTATTCAATTTCCTCAAACTCCAACAAAATGTGTAACATCATATAATTATCTTAACTATAACTGGTAACTCTACTATTATAACTATATTACAGGCACGTATATCCTCATTCCCAATCTGATATATACCCATTTCAATTTCTGTACTTGGATACAGAGTTTGAGTGGCGAAATAAAACATCATGGTTTTTAGATTCTACAATTGTTTTAGGAAATATTTGTAAGGGCTGGACTAAGAACCACTTTGTGGTTTCTTTATTAATTAAATCATATTCTCATTAATAATTATTTGTTACAAACACATCATTACCAAATAAGTAATATATTATATAATGATTACACAGTGCACTGAACCAGCATATAACACTATACAACACCTATAGCTAGCAGTAGAAACATTTTAGATGACGCACACAAAGGTATGTGACTTGAGGAGGAATGTACATGCATATGCTATCATGCGCGACTGTACATACATAATGTATACATATTTTACAAGAATATGTTAATCTACATTGTACTTGATGTCGTGTTTACTACACTAGACTACATACATACACTATATAGTATTACTATACAGTAATGTACATGATACTACACTGGACTACATACATACACTATATAGTATTACTATACAGTAATGTACACGATACTACACTGGACTACATACATACACTATATAGTATTACTATACAGTAATGTACATGATACTACACTGGACTACATACATACACTATATAGTATTACTATACAGTAATGTACACGATACTACACTGGACTACATACATACACTATATAGTATTACTATACAGTAATGTACATGATACTACACTGGACTACATATATAGTATTACTATACAGTAATGTACATGATACTACACTGGACTACATACATACATTATATAGTATTACTATAAAGTAATGCGATACCAAACTGGACTACATACATACACTATATATTACTGTACAGTAATGTACATGATACCACACTGGACATTATATATACATACACACTTGTATTTAATGTTGTCATCAGTATGACATACACAACTATATTTATAAATTAATGTTGTCATGAGTATGACATCATGAAGATTTAATTAGTAAATATTCAGATGGTGTGTGTGTGTCATATGAGTCTAGCTGCTCCAGACTGAACTAACTCCGCTACTGGTTTATAGGGAAGAATGAACTGTGAATTCAATTCAATGTTAATGGTGTCTGCTGTTTCATCACTGTAGCAAGAGAGAGATCAAGAGGGAGAGAGAGGAGAGAGAGAGAGAAAGAGCAAAAGGAATAGATAACAGAATTAGATATTTAAACTTCAACTTTTTAATATGAACTAATTGTACCACTCATGACCTCATAACTATGTACAAAACTATTAATAACATATATTCACAGTTGGTATATGGCAAGGTCATTAGTCTACATAGAGTTCAATTAGGTGCAGTCATGCGTGTACTGAAGTGGCTTCATTAAGATATAAATAACAGGGACTAGTAGAGACTACCATAAAATAAACATGAGAATAGCAACTACGACAAGATATGAGAATGACTATTAGAGATAATTATAAGTATTGAGTAAAGATTCACTTTGTATCTAAAGGAATGTTGTCTCTCTGTTCTAATCCTCTTATGAATACATATTTGTCAAGATTTGGTCGAGGGACTGTAGTTGAGGAGATAATAAATGTATATAATTATTTGTATTTTTGTATCAGAGAAATAGAATATTATTAGAAAAATGTATAATCATTTGTACACTTGTAAAAGAAATATAATATTACTAGCTGATAGCAAGGATAACACTCTTTTAAGATGTGTACACAACAGATTTACAGGTATGTGAACAGGAGATGTTCACATGTATATCACATGAAAGACACATGATTTCATAGAAAGACTAACATGCCGTTAACATAAATACAGTTACCATGACAACCATATTGTCCAACCTCATTAAAATAACTTTAGTTTGACAACATTAGTATCTCTTCCTGTTCTTTTCAGTGTACATCCTATTACTTCATTATTAGGTTACAGTATCATGATGTATTAATTTTATGACATTAAACTACACACTATATTATATACAAGCTAATCATGAAGCAAGATTCTCTCCTTATTTTAAAATGAAGGACAAGCTATCAGTTAAAATGTCCTTTGACCCTTGCAGTAGCAGAGAGGAGATCATGAATGTCAGTAAATATCAAAGTACACATTGAATGGTGCAAAGGGTATAGCCTTCAAAAATAACCTAGGAGAGTACATTTCTCCTTGACTAATATGAACAATTGTTAGGTAGTACTACTATATAAACACATCAGGTATGTGTGAGTTATGGCATTGTAAGGAGTAGATTTGTGACTTGCTTAATAAAGGTGTTTGAACTAATGAACCTGGTGATAATAATATTCATAGCATTAACAATATTCATAGCAATTGCAACATAGAAAAGCAATCACTAGGGAGAAGCAACAGATTCAATTTCATATGTCCATCCTCCCACCCTTTCACCGACACAATATTTAATAAACAAGAACATCTATACATGTATGTGCAATATTGGAGTACATGCACAGCACATGTTCATCTCATGTTCCCCCCCATTGAGGCAGCTGTGTTATAACAAATGATAGTGGTTTAGTCTTGTGGTTTACATTTTTAATTCTTATATCATCAACACATTATAACATAGTTGATTGTTATACTACCATAACAAACATTAATGGCTTTAATGAATGAATGAGTGATGAATGAATGGATGGATAGAGAGTAGTTGACTATAGCTGAAACTGAAATCCCTTTCAGTAAGGCATTTTGACTTTTAGTTAACTAAACTATAACTAAAATACAAGTCTAACTAACTAAAATGAACATTGGCCAATAATGGACACTTTTAGTTAGTTAACTAAAACTAAAACCCTTTTAGTAAGCATAATATAATACTAAACTAAAAGTTTGAGAAAATAGACATACTATAACTATAACGAAAATTAGTTTTTAATGTTAAACTAAAACAACACTAAATTAGGATCATGGATAGGTGAATGAATGGATGGATAGATAAATAATGGATGGATGGACAGATACACAGATGTACAGATGATTTGCAGTTGGATAGATGGGGCAATAGATGAATGGATAGCAGAATCATAGACACATGAATGATAGATGGATAGATAGACAAAAGAATGGATGGATAGATAGATAAATAGATGAATGAATAGTAGAATCAATAGATAATGGGTTGATATATATATATATATATATTGATAAATGGATGAATAATTAATAAAGATTACATGTCTAGAGGTTGGATATGCTAATCAATATACATTGTACTTATCAAAATTATTTTTATAGGAAAAAATATTTCTCATTGATACTACAATAGAAAATAGCATATTTTAATTATATTCATAGCTTGAATACACCCTTGTATATATGTATGCATGATTCACAGGAAAATATAATACGAATATTAAGAGTAGCATCACACCACCAGACAGACACATGTACATGTACATACAGACACACACATGTATATACAGACACACACATATGTACATGTACATACACGTACATGTACGTATACATACAGACACACATACATGTACATACAAACACACATGTACAGGTATAGACAGACACATAATCCTCTCACTTGCTTTCTTTTTATCTACTTGTTGGAGATTTGAAGGAACATTTTTCAATACTAATGATTGAAGATGACTGTCTAAATTTTGTGCATATCTGAAGCAAACATTAATGATAATAATAATAATTATTGTTTATAAACAAACACACATACATGTATACACATCAAGTATCAACTATCAAGTAAACTATCACAGTGAAAGAGGATGTAGAGATATGAAAACCTAAAAAACAAGATTGGGGGATGGTATGTACATTAGCAACAAAACTATACCTTGCCTCAGTATTAGATAATCATTACTAAACATGTATTAACATAGATATTAACATTTCAACAGTTAATTTTCAATTTTTGGAGGCCAAACAGTTTTGGAAACTAAGAGCTCTAAGAACTGCTCTTCCAGGTATAAAAAATATATGTATTACTACGAAGCAATTGTATCATATCCATTGAGTTGACCTATAAGGAACTATTGAGTCAATATTCTATTATACTGCTGTTGTTATAATTAAATTAATAGTTGATATTAAAAACAGGTTAATAGTTCATTCACATGTCAAACACATGCTGAGAATAGCCACCTGAAATAATAGCTAAACATGTATATAGCACATGTACAATGCAACACACATGGATGCAATGTGCCGTGTGTCTATCATGTGTTATGTGTATGTGAGACTATAAGTATTGCACAAGTCTAGCCATGAAGGAACTTTCTACTCAAAATAAACATGTATGTATAATGTATTACAAATGTTTTGATCATGTGTCTATATAGTACGAGGACTGCACAAGTACATGTATTATAAAGCTAGCCATGAAATAACTTCCAAACTATAGTATGTATCAATAGCATATCACCATACAGTAATAGTAATTACCTTAGTTCTACTGTCAGTATAGTATAGTAATTACTATCTCACTGCTGTGGTATTAATTCACAAATACACTAGCTCCTGTAAAAATTACTGTTGAACTACTGTAGTGTCATGGAATGAACTACTGAGTAATTACTGTACTGAATGGTGACTTTTTATGACATACTGTAAAAGTAAACACGTTCCTTGTAATACATGTGCTATATCATCCATCATGTGTTATACATGATGTTATCGGAGATGTAGAACGAAAGAAGAAAGAAAGAAAGAAAGACACCTGAGGCAATGGAAAAAATTAAAATGAGAGTTGCCTCAGGTGGGATTCGAACTCACGACACTCTGTATTCCAGACAGATGCTCTACCAACTGAGTTACCAAGGCAGCCCAGCTGGCAGGGTCCGAATCAAACATTTCATACGCCAGTGAGAACAGGCTAACTGAACACTAGGCATTAGGTGAAGGCCGGGGTAATGAAACTACCAAAGACACCAACACCAAACCTAAGTATATACATGATGTTATTGAAGATGTAGAACAAAAGAAAAAAAGAAAGAAAGACACCTGTACATGAGGACTGCACAGTTAGCCATGAAGAAATATAGCAATCATGCATAATGTAATACACATGTGTATATATATAGTAGTAACATGAGGACTGCACAAATATTACATTTTAAAAGGAGGTTATGAATGAGCAATCATGGATGAGCATTTAACAATAACATTCCAGTGTTACCAGACCGTTATGTACATGTGTTATCATAACTAACCTAATTATATTGACCTTATCATACATGGTAGTGTTGGCACAACTTATGAAAAATACATTTTTTCATTATCTACTCCAAAATAATGCATTAGATCTTCTGGCAGCTAACAATTATGTGTACATGTACTTGTATGTACATGCATATAAATGTATATACATGTACATGTATGTACATGTATGTATACATGTACATGTATATACATGTATAATTATATACATGCATCTATGTACATGTATTAGAATTCAACAAATACCTGGAATAAGTTATTGATTACAAATTTATATTTATGAATAGTAGGTAGAGAGGACATTACAATGAGAGTACATTACACTTGTGGGTTGATATGGTTTCAGTCTATGTCCATCATATGTCTATCTTCCACGAGAGGATGGATTTTAGTGTATAGAATATGTCCCATCAGAGGATGGGTTTCAGTCTATGGTCTCATCAGAGGATGGGTTTCAGTCATATTGATTACTTACTGTTTAGCATATATAAGTTCTTCTGGAGACATACTAGACTGATGATGAGTTGATGAGTGTTCTAATAGATACCATATAAATCTCTCAATCTTTAAGAGATGAGGAGAAGAGGATAAGGAGGAAAGAGCAGGTAGGGAGAAAGGAGAAGTGGAGAAATGAGAAATGGGGTAAGGAGGGAGGGAGGTATGGAGAAAAGAAAGTGAATGGTTGTTTGCTAAAGGTTGACACACACATACCTTATGCAGTCTTGTTCTGAGATAACTACATATAATATATTTCACTCTATCCAACTATAAATAAATTTATAATAATAATAATAATAACGATCACAAAATTATACATTCAATTACCGAATAAGGTATATACTTATTATCTATATAATTATAGATAAACACATAATTTTATATCAGGAGCCCATGAAAAAAAAACGAGGGCTCCTGATATTATACAAGTATATAATTATATATATATTATACACGTAGTACATGTATGTACCTCTAGTTTATGGATACTGGCAACAAAATCTCCTTTAGGAAAATGTTCAAGATTTTCTTCCTTCAAAAGTTATCAACTCATTATTATTATACATTACTATAGTTAATTATATATAATTATATTACCATTGTTTTGATCTGGTCCATCATGCTTTTAATAAATTCAGTTTTAGGAGGTAAGAGTTCAGGAGAGAATTTCTCATTTTGCCATGACTATAATTATAATAAGTTGATTGGAAAAGAAAATTAAAGTTTATGAAATGTTTGAGTTAACATCATAAAGATACGATATAGACGATACAGTATTGACTCACCTGACACAAGAAATGTAATGTATGTTGGGACACCTCAATACCACATACACATAGTATGAGATGATTAAGATGTTTAGTAGATAATTACTGTATAGCCGTAAATATTCGTGGGATACAAATTTTGCATTTTCATGACATGAAAACTGACGGACCAAAATAATTTTATTTGCAGACATAATCGTCGTGCATGCCTGCCGCATGTAATGTGTGAGCATTGTTGGTGACATGAAAATGTTATGAAATAGTTGAATATTGTCAAAACGCAAAAATGTATGCTATACAGTATGAGGCCCATCTCCCGATGATGGCTGTCACAGGAGTGAGGCAAATTAGGGTGAATTATTCCTGTGAAATGCTTCATATCAAGTTCAGAGGTGAAAGCAGAAAGAGATTGCAAGGATGCAAGAGGCTTGTAGATAAAACAGCAAGACAGAAGATGCTGTGACAATGGATACTCCCCAAGTAATAGCATTGATTGGTTCATATATGGAGAAGTCATTAAATGCTAAATCATGATTGTCAGTTAATGTTCACTAAACGGTTAGCTGGTAGAACTGTGGGGTTACAAGTAAAGTGTGCATTTGAAGTTAAATTCCTTCAAGGCTTTGCTGCTATGTATATGTTATAACACCTCAGCGAGGGATATATCCCATTTATAATCACCGAGGGCGTGGTGATTATAAATGGGATATTTCCCAAGCGTGAGTGTTATAACAAATTTATTTCCAGTTGAAGCCAAACTAAAATTGTTGCGTATGCTCAGTTCATTAGTCACAGCACGTTGCGATGGCTGAGAGAGGCGATGGAAGAAGAAAATGTACCAGTTTCACCATCCAAGAGAAAGAAACTTTCCCCATTTAAGAGTAAGAAACTTTTACCATCCAAGAGAAGGAAACTTTCACTCTCGCTAAAGAAGAAAAGTGGCCGTTTCGGTAACACATCGGAGGATATCTTGGAGTCTTTGGGCACCTACAACATGCCAAAAAATTCAGCAGATTCAAGCAAGTGGGCCACGAAGAATCTGCGAGAGTGGTTAGAAGATTACAATTCAAGAAATCCTATGAAAAAATGTCCAGATGATCTACTATTGCCTTATTGTTCAAAAGAACTACTAAATAAGTAGGATTTACTCCTACTGTCCAACCAGCACATGTTCCTTATTACTGTCCAGAGTTTAGTTGACTACATGTTCTGAATAATTAAGACTATTATAGTTAATTTCATTTTTTCATTCATTTTGTTACATGCATTAAATAAACTGTTAACCAACCACAAGCAGGGATTTTATCACATCAAAGGAATATAAAATCCCTAGGGAAGATTATCATATTTATAACCATGGCAGCGCCTCTGAAGTTTGGCTACAACGGGATATAAATGCACTTAATGTTGCATCTATGCACTTGTACATCTAAATGTGTGGTTAAGTGTCAACTTGTTGTACCAAGAGTATATAAAAGAGAGGGTGAGAATCCCACTAGTAGTACAACCCCGTGAAAACTACTTGAGTTGAGAAGATAGTGAAACGTACATGCTAGACCACAAGGTGGTATACAAGGCCAAACCATGCTGGTGCAATAGGTGAAATCCAACTCTTCATCGAGATCACCATATTACTTTGTATCTTACTGGAGAGAGGCCACAAAGGCCAATGTTCGGTGTAACATCACATTCTCTAATTACTTTGCAGGCTTTGATCAAGGCACAAAGGCATAATAAACTTGTGTGAATCTTCATTCATTTGAACTAATGAAGCTTCAAGTCTTGTTTTCCAACCTTCATCCCAACACTAAGTTGAACCAGTCATGAAAGGAATTTGCAATAGGAGATACCGCATTCTGCACCTGCAAACAGATGATTGGTGGAATACACACTATCAATTTGGACAGGTTCAGCTGTTCATCATTGTCTGGAAGATATCACTAGTGACACACACTTCGCGACTGCATGATTGCAATGCCCATTGCATACCAGATGACTCTATATATAGCTGGAGTCACTAGTCCTTACTCTCTTTCTTTTTAACCTGTCCTATGATAAAGAAGGGTCTAGAAATGACTAACATTTAGTCTTTTCGCTTGAACATGGGTCACCGTGATCAGTGCGGGCCTCCTGCAGAAGGCCTAGGAGCATTACTTAATATTTACCTTGTTTTAAACATCAATATGCTCTGAAGGTCCAAAATTGAGTTTAGTGAATAGGTCATTATATCATGTGATTATTCACAAGAGTAGATTGAGTTCATACATTATATACTATACCAATATCATTAGGTCATGTGACCACATACAAATAACAATTCAAGACACACTGCATGTAATAATATAACATCACAATTCTTACCTACTTCTTCCAGCTTCTCAAGTACTTCACTTGATGACATACTCTCATATTCATACTCAACATCTTCTATTCCACCATTAATATCAATACTCTCTGCCATCATTTCCCTCCTTTTTGCTTTTTAGACCAACCACGTGACATTGGAGGTGTGTCTTTATATAGGCGTGCCTGGCGGGGTCAAACTGGTCATTTTGTAGTGCAGAGTTCTCTACTTCTTGTCTCAAGTCATTATGGCTGCTGTATTGGTATGATTCAGTAGTATTATGTATGATACCACAGTTCACTATTACTTTTGTCCTGTTCCCATACTCTCAAAGTTTGGGTATGAGGGTCCCTTACATTACTAGTAATTATAATTATATCGAATGCATTTCATTTCTAATATCAGTGGTAAAATATGAATATTAATGATATTTTTAAAAATGAATTATCTCTAAGTTTTGCATAGCCAGACGTTCAACAAGAATGGAACATCTGAGAAACTTATGTCTATGAAATTGATGGAACAGAACTTAATTACAATATTATGCAGACCAATGATATTCATTGTATCACGTGATGCCAATTTAATTTAATCATTGTGGTATTTACTAAACATTTAAATTATTGTTTTTGCTATCTTCCTAGTCTGACGTGTTCAAAGAGGAGACTACTATCTTCCTGTAACTAATGAAGATTATAACGAACACCATCTAAGAAAGTCATAGACATCAAATAATACTCCATTAGTTTCAAAAAGATAGCAAAGCAAACATTTGAAAGTTCCACTACTATAATTAAATGTATATCATGGGATCCAATGAATTTGATTGGTCTGCACAATATTGTAATTAAATTCCAATCTGTCAATTTCATAGAATAAGTTCTCCAGATGTCTCCTCCTCATTGAATGTCCAGCTATGTGAGAATATGCATCTCTAGGCTCGAAATTTGTATAGATCTATTTCTCGTTATCCAACCTCTATTGCTGGTGTTAGCGGAACCCGTCGATGGTTGAATGGAGGACTGTTGAATCCTGTTACACAATTGAGTGATGAAGAGCAAATGATGAGGGATACTGGTGATTACATCTATGTCTTTACATACATCTATCTATCTATCTCTGCATTTATTCCTTGTACAGTTTCAAGATTTGCTCGTGAGAAGATTCAGCCTCTAGTGAGAGAAATGGATGAGAAATCGGAGATGGATAAAGGGATTATAAAGGGAATGTTTGAACAAGGGGTATGAGTGTATATATATATATGTACTACATATAGCATATCTGTATTTGTATATGGATATCTATATATCTATCTAGCTTATCTGTTTATCAATCTATCTATCTTTGTATCTTTTGACTTACTTATCTGTCCATATGTCACCTGACATTCTTTCACATGTATTTCAGATGTGTCAATTCATATATCTATCTATTAGCCACTTCATCCATTTATTCATCTATCTATCTATCTATTCATCTGCTTATTCATCTATCTATCCATCTATTCTATCTACTCAGCTAATGGGTATAGAGATAGATCCACAATATGGCGGTTCAGGATCTACATTCTTCTCATCAGTTATAGCTATTGAGGAATTAGCTAAAGTTGATGCATCAGTTAGCGTATGTTGTGATGTACAGAATACTTTAATTAATGCATACTTCAGAGAATATGCTAGTCAGGAAATGAAAGACAGGTATTTCCCAAGACTAGCTAAAGATTTGGTAAGATTTTGTATACGTATGTATGTACATGCATATGTACATACTTGTACATACATACGTATGTGTGTTTGTATGTTAGATATGTACATAAGTACAATGCATATTAAGGCTGGGACAGAGGTTGCAAAATACCTTTGGAGCTTTATCAGTAAATAACAAAGGTTCATACTAGTCTTGTGTCATTGATGTACCACTCTATAAAGCAAGTATCTATCCCATAATGTAGATCATCAGCAATGTGAGACTATTTTCAAATGTTTGAAAGTTTTATTATCATTGGTGCTGTTTGATTGGTGGTTGTAAAAAGCTATTCTAGAGGTTTATAATGAGTACTGTTCTTTTTCCTGTCATAATTTCTTTGATGTAGTATTATTAGACTAAGAAAAGAGACAGAAGCACGAGAACAACAGTCTCATTTTCCTGGAAACTCCCAAATATTAGTTGTGCAGCATGTCAGGAAAGCTTCAAATGCATACAAAATAAATGAAAGCTCGATATATTTGTCCCAGCCTTAATTAGTACATATGTTTTATATGCTTTCTTATTTCTCTTGTGTTGTGGCTAGGTTCATTCTGTATATCCTTTCTTGTTCTATAGCTAGGTTCATTCTGTATATCCTTTCTTGTCCTATAGCTAGGTTCATTCTGTATATACTATCTTGTCCTATAGCTAGGTTCATTCTGTATATACTCTCTTGTCCTATAGCTAAGTTCATTCTGTATCTCCTTTTTTGTCCTATAGCTAGGTTCATTCTGTATATCCTCTCTTGTCCTATAGCTAAGTTCATTCTGTATATCCTTTCTTGTTCTATAGCTAGGTTCATTCTGTATATCCTTTCTTGTCCTATAGCTAGGTTCATTCTGTATATCCTCTCTTGTCCTATAGCTAGGTTCATTCTGTATATCCTCTCTTGTCCTATAGCTAGGTTCATTCTGTATATCCTCTCTTGTCCTATAGCTAGGTTCATTCTGTATATCCTTTCTTGTCCTATAGCTAGGTTCATTCTGTATATCCTTTTTTGTCCTATAGCTAGGTTCATTCTGTATATTCTTTCTTGTCCTATAGCTAGGTTCATTCTGTATATCCTTTCTTGTCCTATAGCTAGGTTCATTCTGTATATCCTTTCTTGTTCTATAGCTAGGTTCATTCTGTATATCCTTTCTTGTCCTATAGCTAGGTTCATTCTGTATATCCTCTCTTGTTCTATAGCTAGGTTCATTCTGTATATCCTTTCTTGTCCTATAGCTAGGTTCATTCTGTATATCCTCTCTTGTCCTATAGCTCAGTTCATTCTGTATATCCTCTCTTGTTCTATAGCTAGGTTCATTCTGTCTCTCAGAAGCAGTATCTGGTAGCGATGCATTTTCTCTGCAGTGTAGTGCTACACAAGATGGTGATGATTGGATATTGAATGGAGAGAAGTTGTGGATTACTAATGCTGAACATGCTGGAGTATATATAGTACATGCTAATTATGATTTCTCTAAGGTCAGCTTTCTACTGAGATGTAGTTTACAAAGATGACGTACTTTTAGAGTATACTCAATGTTAGTTTTCTTGACCTCATTTAGAAACATCGTGGTATTACTGCATTTGTAGTGGAGAGAGATACTCCCGGACTAATCATTGGAAAGAAAGAAGATAAGGTGAGGAGACTCTAGACTAACAAGCAAATGGACAACTTCAGACAGATGAGATGGATGGACATAGACAATACACTGTATTAGACCGATGGACTGAAAGACATCAGATTGATTGGATGAGAAAAGGCAGTTGAATAGACAAATTAATTGATAGGCAGTCATACAGAGAGACAGACAACTTCAGACTGTACAGATGAGCAGAGAGACATTTGAATAAATGACTGATTAACAGATGAGCAGAGAGCTGGCGTCTGACTATGGATTAATAGATAAGATTAAGACAGCTAGACTGACATACAGACAAAAATTGACCTGATGCATTGATAGACAGACTGAACTTCACTGTGAGATTTCTAATTCTTTCCTCAGCTTGGTATCAGAGCATCTTCTACATGCACAGTGACTCTTGATAATGTTAGAATTCCTCATAGTCAAGTGTTAGGAGAAGTGGGAAAAGGTTATAAATATGCTATTGAGTCTCTTAATATTGGAAGAATAGGGATTGGTGCTCAGGTTAGTATATTATGTGTAACATATACAATTAATGTGAGTGACCCTGAGGTAAGTATGATATGTGTGCATTCCAAACTTGTGTATATACATGTACAAGAGCTGAAACAAAGGTTTAAAAACAACATTTGTAGTTTTGTCAGCAAAAGCTAACATATATTCGAAGGTTTGCATGTGTTTCTATCAATGTTGCTTTTACCTTGACTCACTATAGAAAGCCTAAAAAACTGGATTATCACTTTCAAACAAGTACTAGTATCGTTTCTGTCGCTGTTTCTACTTGGATTTAGCATCGCTGGATTGAGAAATAAGAGCCACAACTTTTTAACCACACATACACATTTAGTACACATGCACAAACATTAATGTGGGCTGCCAGTGAAGCTTCGGAATGAGAAATTTAGTTTTGAATACTCAGCAAACAAACGAAGGTTTGAACCTTGAAACCTTTTTGATAGCGCTAATGTACACACAAACAAAAGTAATGACATTTGCGATGACCAATTAATTTGTGAAGGGTGTGTATATATTATGTAGTATAGTGTATAGTTAAATGTTATTTACTATAACTAAATATTGAATCTCAGATTGAAGTTACACATTTAGAATATGAAGAATTAAAATCGGACAAACTAATGTTGAACTTTAGTACATTATAATTATAAATATATGTGTATGTGGTGACCTTTACTATTGATATGCCACTCATTACAGATGTTAGGAGTTGCTGAGGGAGCATTGAATGCTACTATACCATATCTTAATGAGAGAGTTCAGTTTAATAGGAAAATAGGAGAATTTCAGGTGATCATATGACCCACTCCATTCCTTCATCATGTTAATAATCTATCATTCCAATAATATCTATCAAACATTCAATGTGTCTATTTATTCTATCCCTGTATTGACCTTTTCTGCTTAACTTCTTAAATATTTTTCCAATGTCCTTATCTATCTATCATTCTATCTATTCAATTATAAGCTCTTCTGTTTACTATTGTATATATCCAATCATAGGCTATGCGACATCTTAAAGCTGAGTTAGCTACACAGATAGAAGCCACTAAACTACTAGTATATAATGCAGCTCGTCTTAGAGATAATGGATTACCATTTATTAAAGAGGCAGCAATGGCTAAATATTATTCATCAGAAGTAAGTATGTGTGTGTGTGTATGTGTGTATGTGTGTATGTATGTATGTGTGTGTGTATGTGTGTGTGTATGTATGTATGTATGTGTGTATGTGTGTGTGTGTGTATGTGTGTATGTATGTGTGTATGTATGTATGTGTGTGTGTATGTATGTATGTGTGTGTGTATGTGTGTATGTATGTGTGTGTGTATGTATGTATGTGTGTGTGTATGTATGTGTGTATGTATGTATGTATGTATGTATATGTATGTGTGTGTATGTGTGTATATGTTGTATGTGTGTGTAATAGATAAGGCACCTCTTAGAGTGCATTACAGAATTTAGAGCACGAGAGGTGTGGTTGATACAACCATACAGTACAAATAATGTAAGTGCTGTATGCTCACGACTTGAGTGCTATAAATTCCATAGTGCACAAGTGTGTGTAGATACTTTAACTGATTATAGTATGAATTAAACTTGATGGAGTTTTCATACAATAATATAGTATATACACCACTGTCATTGCCTTTGCTACACCCACATGTACACATAATACTTTAATATATACAATTATGTGTGTATACACATGTGTATATATATATAGGTATTATTTGTGTGTGTATGTATGTATGTATGTATGTACATATGTATCATATTATATATATTAGGTAGATATTCATGTTGTACATGTATAACATTATACAGGTTGCTTGTAAAGTAACTGGAAGATGTATTGAAATGATGGGTGGAGTTGGGTTTGTTAAAAATTTCCCTGTCGAGAAATTTTATAGAGATGCTAAAATTGGTAAGTAGAATAATTCTTTTGGTGATTTATAATTATAATTATTATAATTACTATCTTTTTTATTTATTACAGGTCAAATATATGAAGGAACAACCTTTATACAACTAAATACAATATCAGACTGTATTGATAAAGAATTTATTAATTAATAACATGTTTTAATAACTAGCATAAAATAAAATATGTAATGTATTTAAAAATAGACACACATAATTATGATGTAATGTTATGTTCTATTAATAGTAACAAGTTTATTTAATTGTTATGCGTAAGAATTATTTTATTTCCTTTGTTGTCTTTCAAGAACTTCGATTACTTCATGGTTATACCTCCTACATGCCAGGTCTAAAGGTGTCTTACCCCTCTGTATTAATATAATAAATGAAATAATGTAATTAATTAAATATTATGTATAATTATAATCACTAACATAATATCATATAACCATATTAACAATTATTACTATCATATATTATTAATATAAAATGAATTATCAGTTAATATAATGGAATATATCTCTATTAATATTAGGAGACATCTCTATGATTAATAATTATCTGATTAACAAAAAGGGATTTAGTATTAAACATTTCATGATCTTGTATTGGAATAGATGGTGTATTAATAATAATCTTAATTAAATTTATAATCTGTTATAAGATAATTAATGATTCATTGTATTAAGTAAACATGAAACACTTTTAATATTTACTTACCCGATCCTCTTCATGAACATCAGCACCATGTGATAACAATACTTTCACAATATCAACATGACCACTCTTGGATGACAAATGTAATGGAGTTTGATGATCCTGTATTAATAACAAATTTTGGAATAGATGGTGTATTAATAATAATCTTAATTAATTTTATAATCTGTTATATGATAATTAATGATTCATTGTATTAACTAAACATGAAACACTTTTAATATTTACTTACCCAATCCTTTACATGAACATCAGCACCATGTGATAACAATACATTCACAATATAAACATGACCACTCTCAGATGACAAATGTAATGGAGTTTGATGATACTGTATTAATAACAAATTTTGGAATAGATGGTGTATTAATAATAATCTTAATTAAATTTATAATCTGTTATAAGATAATTAATGATTCATTGTATTAAGTAAACATGAAACACTTTTAATATTTACTTACCCGATCCTTTACATGAACATTAGCACCATGTGATAACAATACTTTCACAATATCAACATGACCCCTCTTAGATGACAAATGTAATGGAGTTTGATGATCCTGTATTAATAACAAATAATGTGATAATTGTAATATCTTGTGTTTGAAATTATAATAATTGAGCAGCTATTATTCATAACATATGATCTAATACTCACCCACTAGTAGAATCAGTCACATATTATCACAATATGAAGTATCAAAGAAATGTGGAAAGGAAAAAATGATAGAAGTTGTAACAATTATGAAATTTAGTTTACATTCAGTTAATTAAACAAATAATAACATAATTATGATCTAATACTCACCCACTAGTAGAATCAGTCACATATTATCACAATATGAAGTATCAAAGAAATGTGGAAAGGAAAAAATGATAGAAGTTGTAACAATTATGAAATTTAGTTTACATTCAGTTAATTAAACAAATAATAACATAATTATGATCTAATACTCACCCGCTAGTAGAATCAGTCACATATTATCACAATATGAAGTATCAAGGAAATGTGGAAAGGAAAAAATGATAAAAGTTGTAACAATTATGAAATTTAGTTTACATTCAGTTAATGAAACAAATAATAACATAATTATGATCTAATACTCACCCGCTAGTAGAATCAGTCACATATTATCACAATATGAAGTATCAAAGAAATGTGGAAAGGAAAAAATGATAGAAGTTGTAACAATTATGAAATTTAGTTTACATTCAGTTAATTAAGCAAATAATAACATAATTATGATCTAATACTCACGTCCTAGTAGAATCAGTCACATATTATCACAATATGAAGTATCAAAGAAATGTGGAAAGGAAAAAAAATAGATGAAAGTTGTGGAAGACAACATTCAGCTGTTTCATTTCAATTAATAAAAATTGGATAAAAACATAATAATTAATAATTAATTGCAATATTATAGCGATTGGCATATTGGTTTTCAGAATTATTTGGCTTCCATTTAGAGCCTAGTTGATTATAAATACCTGTTACAAGATACCTGGTAACCACAATCACATGAAAATTGTTAAATTTGGAATTTGCTATTGAGCAGAAATAAATGTGACAAAGGTTTGTTTAATAATGAACTACTATCTATTGTTATATGTGTATTATAATTACCATATAGTGGAAACTACTCATCACAGCAACAAACCACTTTTAATTATTTATGATTATGTAAAACATTATAATTTCTAGAACATAATGAAAGTTGAAGAGTATTAGTAGAAGTGGTAATTAACATTGGTTTGGTTGAACGGTCCAATGATCAGTTTAACTGTTTTTAGATATCACATGATTTGAGAATATGGTGTGTCTACATCTTGAAGATTACTAATGAATACATTTATAAGGAGAAGTAGAGTAACAGATAATTGAAAATGTCTTTCAGGAAAGATGTGAATCAACTCTTCCAGCATCAATATTCAGGTGTATTTGATATCTGGATTGTATAATTTATAAGCTACTGTTGCTACTATACAAACGCCTTTCCTTTTATAAATGAAATGTTTACCACATGTACGTTCTACGTTCTCAATGGATTTACTTTCAACATCTTATACAAACTAGAATATCACTAAATACTTTCCTTTGTTTCACAAGCTGTAGCCTGTGTTTGTTTGTAAAAGCCACATTTAACGACAATGATTGCAATGATGTGATTACTAATATATATCTGATGTTCAGACAGATGTTTAGACCAATTCAATCACATACATGGCAGCTTATCATACTTACTATTTGACTTTCTGTCATTAATGTATAATACCCATACTTAACATTTACATACCACATTCTTCACATGAATATCAGTGCCATGTGATAATAACACATTCACAATATCAACATGACCACTCTCAGATGAAAAATGTAAGGGAGATTCTTCATACTGTATTAATAACAATCAGTTGATACCTTGTGCTTATAATTACAATAACAGTTAATTAACTAGATATAAATAATATGGGATGATAAATACTGTCATGACCATTAATTATAATCCAACTTTAACAGTAGCTTATGAGTGCCGCAAAAGAGCATGAAGGAGAGTCAAACTGCACTAACCATCTGTTGTTGAATCACACTTTCAGTAAACTCCAAATATGGTCAAAAGACTGAGTTTAACATAAGTGTTCTGAAGTAGGTGGGCAATTATTAGAATTGTAGCAAAAAACAGTGTCACACAAACTTGTGCAGATCAGTCAGCCTCAGTCTGAAGCAGCCGGATTCATCGCTTAGTATATAGAGATGAAATTGTGATCAAAAGAACCAATGCACACATTTCTGGGATGGAACACTTCAAATGGGACACTTTAAACTCACTGGAAGTCCAAAACACAAGTTCTACAAGCCAAGAAGAAACTTGAGAAGCTTGAATACAAGGTGGTTTCAAATTCTGCTCTAGATAACAAACTAATCATCATGTGCATATTCCATTAGAGATATTGCTGTTGTTGTTGTCTATTAATAGTCCTGTTGTACACCCTGTAGACTCAACACAGTACTCTGACACTTTTATTACACAGCTTGGTAGCACTTATTCTTTGCTGACTATACCTGGAAACGAGTGGGGGATTATACAGACCACTTCTACTCATCATGTCAGATGCACACAATTAATAATTTAATCGTATTTCAATAAACACTTATCACACCTACTTAAATCACTAATGCAGTTTATAGAGGTTTGCCTAATAAGGCAGTTTGCACAGGTGTGATTTGACAACAGATAATTTGCAAAATTTGACACTCCTTTGTACCAATTTGCGGCGCTCATAAGCTCCTGCTCATAAGTACATAATTATTTACATTAATTAAATTACATAATTATATAATACTTATACATAATATTTACTTACCACATTCTTTACATGAACATCAGCACCATGTGATAACAATACATTTACAATATCAACATGTCCACTCTTAGATGACAAATGTGAAGGTGTATCTCCATTCTGTATTAATAACAATCATTTGTTGCGTGAAATATTTTGTGTTTGAAATTATAATAACAGCTAATTAACTAGTTATATATAATATGGGATGAGTCATTACCATTAATTACAATCTAACTCATAAGTACATAATTAATTATATTAAATAAATCATTATAATTATATAATAGTTAACATTTACATACCCTATTCTTTACATGAACATCAGCACCATGTGATAACAATACATTTACAATATCAACATGACCCCTCTCAGATGACAAATGTAAGGGTTGTTTCTTCATATAAGAAGTCACTAATTTTGTTACATTTATATAGTCTCATATGGTATAAGAATTATGTTATGTGTACTGTCATTGTTAGGGTTATATCAGGATGTTTTTGTTCTTACTCAAGCATGAAATTATTGTATTCTGTGGTTTGTATAAGTATTATACTATTTTGAATGTGTAATATAGCTACTATACTATCCTTATATGAAGTGATGACCAATGTAAGGGAGTTTCTCTATACCGTATTAATAACAATCATTTGATACTTGTAATATCTTGTGTTTATAATGACAATAACAGTAAATTAACTAGATATAAATAATATGATAAATACTGTCATGACCATTAATTATAATCTAACTCATAAGTACATAATAATTATATCATTATAATTATATAACAGTTAATAGTTACTTACCATATCCTTTACATGAATATCAGCACCATGTGATAATAACACGTTCACAATATCAACATGACCACTTTCACATGACAAATGTAATGGAGTTTGATGATCCTGTATTAACAAAAATGAGATAATTGTAACATCTCATGTTTGTGATAATAATAATAATAATAGTTAATTAAGTAGCTGTTAAACAATAAATACAAAAATTATGGTTTAATTCATCTCATCATCTATTTAGTGTTGTTTTAATAAATACACAACACCACACCTAATCATGAAATTTAGTTTACACTCAGTTAATTAAACAAATAATAACATAATTATGATCTAATACTCACCTCCTAGTAGAATCAGTCACATATTATCACAATATGAAGTATCAAAGAAATGTGGAAAGGAAAAAGAAGATAAAAGTTGTAACAATTATGAAATTTAGTTTACGGTCAGTTAATTAAACAAATAATAACATAATTATGATCTAATACTCACCCGCTGGTAGAATCAGTAACATATTATCACAATATGAAGTATCAAAGAAATGTGGAAAGGGGAAAAAAGATAAATGTTGTAACAATTTAGTTTACACTCAGTTAATTAAACAAATAATAACATAATTATGATCTAATACTCACCACCTAGTAGAATCAGTCACATATTATCACAATATGAAGTATCAAAGAAATGTGGAATGGAAAAAGAAGATAAAAGTTGTAACAATTATGAAATTTAGTTTACGGTCAGTTAATTAAACAAATAATAACATAATTATGATCTAATACTCACCCCCTAGTAGAATCAGTCACATATTATCACAATATGAAGTATCAAAGAAATGTGGAAAGGAAAAAGAAGATAAAAGTTGTAACAATTATGAAATTTAGTTTACGGTCAGTTAATTAAACAAATAATAACATAATTATGATCTAATACTCACCCACTAGTAGAATCAGTCACATATTATCACAATATGAAGTATCAAAGAAATGTGGAAAGGAAAAAAAGATAAAAGTTGTAACAATTATGAAATTTAGTTTACATTCAGTTAATTAAACAAATAATAACATAATTATGATCTAATACTCACCCGCTAGTAGAATCAGTCACATATTATCACAATATGAAGTATCAAAGAAATGTGGAAAGGAAAAAGAAGATAAAAGTTGTAACAATTATGAAATTTAGTTTACGGTCAGTTAATTAAACAAATAATAACATAATTATGATCTAATACTCACGTGCTAGTAGAATCAGTAACATATTATCACAATATGAAGTATCAAAGAAATGTGGAAAGGAAAAAAAGATAAAAGTTGTAACAATTATGAAATTTAGTTTACATTCAGTTAATTAAACAAATAATAACATAATTATGATCTAATACTCACCAGCTAGTAGAATCAGTCACATATTATCACAATATGAAGTATCAAAGAAATGTGGAAAGGAAAAAGAAGATAAAAGTTGTAACAATTATGAAATTTAGTTTACGGTCAGTTAATTAAACAAATAATAACATAATTATGATCTAATACTCACCACCTAGTAGAATCAGTCACATATTATCACAATATGAAGTATCAAAGAAATGTGGAAAGGAAAAAAAGATAAAAGTTGTAACAATTATGAAATTTAGTTTACATTCAGTTAATTAAACAAATAATAACATAATTATGATCTAATACTCACCTCCTAGTAGAATCAGTCACATATTATCACAATATGAAGTATCAAAGAAATGTGGAAAGGAAAAAGAAGATAAGAAATGTAACAATTATGAAATTTAGTTTACATTCAGTTAATTAAACAATATTGTAGCGATTGGCATATTGGTAATTTGAAACAGGAGAAAAGCATTTGCTAATTTTCACCAGTTTAGCCCATTAATATTTTATCATAGTATACCAGTTTTCAGAATTGTTTAGCTTCCATTTAGAGTCTAGCGCATTAATAACTCCTGTTACAAGAAACCTGGTAACCACAACCACATGAAAATTGTTAAATTTGGAATTTGCTCTCGAGTAAAAATAAAATGAATAATGAAAAACATTTGAAAAAATGAAAGAGTATGTAGGGATATATATCAAAACCAAAAAAGCACAAGAACAACGTGGGTTTGGCAACAAAATGAAATACCACTTCCACATAACAACCCTACATATGTATAGACAACTTAAGTATAGGCAAAACACAAAGAAGTGATACTTACGTACGGTTGTTATGTGGAAGTGGTATTTCATAACTAATAAATACATTTATAAGGAGAACGAGAGTAACAGCTATTTGAGAATGACTTTCAGAAAAGGTGAGAATCAACTCTTTCAGCATCAATACTCAGGAGTATTTGATATCTGTATTGTATAACACATAAGCTGCTGTTGCTACTATACAAAGAGCTTTCCTTCTGTCAATGAAATATTTACGACAAAGGGTACTACTTTCTAAATTGGATTTACTTACAATATCTTATACAAGCTAGACTATGACTACATTCATTCCTTTCTTTCACAAGCTATAGCAGGTGTTTGGTTTCTAGAAGCCACATTTAATGAAAATGCTTGAAATGATCTCTAATATTATATTATGTATATTAGTGTGATCTCTAATATTATATCAGATGTTCAAACATGTTTTCACCAATTCAATCCAATACGTGGTAGCTTATCATACTTACTTCTCTGCTTTCTGTCACTATTGTACAATACATATACTTAAAATTTACTTACCGTATTCTTTACATGAACATCGGCACCATTTGATAACAATAGATTCACAATATGAACATGACCACTCTTACATGACAAATGTAAAGGTGTATCTCCATGCTGTATTAATAACAATCATTTGATACTTGTAATATCTCAAGAATGATAAAAAACATTTTAATTTACTTACCTTATTCTTTACATGAACATCAGCACCATTTGATAACAATAGATTCACAATATCAACATGACCACTCTTACATGACAAATGTATAGGTGTATCTCCATCCTGTATTAATAACAATCATTTGATACTTGTAATATCTCAAGAATGATAAAAATCATTTTAATTTACTTACCTTATTCTTTACATGAACATCAGCACCATTTGATAACAATAGATTCACAATATCAACATGACCACTCTTACATGACAAATGTAAAGGTGTATCTCCATACTGTATTAATAACAATCATTTGATACTTGTAATATCTCAAGAATGATAAAAAACATTTTAATTTACTTACCTTATTCTTTACATGAACATCAGCACCATTTGATAACAATAGATTCACAATATCAACATGACCACTCTTACATGACAAATGTAAAGGTGTATCTCCATGCTGTATTAATAACAATCATTTGATACTTGTAATATCTCAAGAATGATAAAAAACATTTTAATTTACTTACCTTATTCTTTACATGAACATCAGCACCATTTGATAACAATAGATTCACAATATCAACATGACCACTCTTACATGACAAATGTAAGGGTGTATCTCCATCCTGTATTAATAACAATCCTTTGATACTTGTAATATCTCAAGAATGATAAAAAACATTTTAATTTTTGGCAAATGCATTAACATTTTGTTGAGGGTCCTGTGCAGTCTGTGTTGATTATATTAAAGTAATTAATCTCAACATTACCGAATTTCATGTTATTCTATTGATGTAATAATATTTTATATATTATTTGTAATTCTTGCAGACTAATGATAGTATAATGAACTACGATAGTTTTCATTTCCATGCATGGTGAATTACATAATAATAGTAATTTAAAATACATAGCAAATAAAATTCATCTTTCCAGAATGTAGGACTACGACTGAGACTCAAGTATTCATTACATCATTGGTAAGCAGGACTAAATATAAGTTATAGATAAGCCTGTGCTAATGTTATAGTGACTGCTAGCTCAATTTCATTTAGTTTGATGTAATGTTTTGCTAGTGATAGCCATGAAACAGGAGTAGGTATGTTTAGATGTGTCCAGTTGTCTTTTCAAGTCAGGGAATAGTAACTGTGAGTTATACAAAATGTTATAACATTATAACCAAAGGGTTTTAGCTAAAATTTGAAGTATTTAAGTAGCTCGTTCGAACGGCAAATATTTTGTGAACAGACCTACAGACAATTACTAAACCAATGTATTCAGGACTGTATAATTACTAATAACTTACACTATCATTAGGATCAACATAGTTAGGATTAGCTCCATTGTTGATTAATCCCTTTATATCGTCAACACTACAGTTCATCTTCACTGCTACATACAAAGCTTTATTCTGTAATAAAATATTACAATAGTCAATATCCACTAATACTACAAATCATAATATATGAAGTGTTTTCAAATATATTATTTATATATTATAATTATATTAATGTGAGTTATTTATCATTAGAGCATCGTTAGCAATTTATTTTTAAAAACGTCAATTTTGTTAGAAAATATTGAAATTACAAAATATTACAATAGCTAAATCAATGTTCATTCAAAAGTAATTGAATTTCTTTTATTTCATAATTAAACTCTATAATTATTATTATAACTCACCAGATCACAATATATGGGATTAGATCCATGCTTGATTAATCTCTGGATATCATCATTATTCCTTTTACTAACTGCTGTAATTAATGATTTATCCATCTGTAATAATATACAATATAATACTGGTAATCTAGTACATGTTTAGTTAATGAAGTTTATTACTTCATCTAACACACTATATCAAATATAAATATCAATTCAGTTCATTATACATTCTTGAATGTATTATATTTATAATTATTTTACCATGGAAACAATCAATCTAAAATGTTTTTAACTATTCAAATCATATTTTACACAATTACATCAGAAGACGTCACCTGACAGGAAGTGGTATTGTTTTATTATTCTGTTTTTTAATGTATACAAATTATACAAATTGACTGCAAGCAATCCATGGTGTACAAACTATAATATAGTTGATTGCTTTGGACACATGTATATTTATTGTTTGTACATGTATAATTGATTGCCTTGGACGCATGAATATTTATTGTATGCATGTACATGTAGATATAGTTAGCTATATTATAATTACATATATTTTTTCTGTTATTATAAAACTATAAACAGTTTTTGTGACTGGATGAGAAAATCATTCATTTTTCATATGATAATTTTTCAGACACTTATCATCAAGGTTATGACATATTCATTTAATTACCTACAATAATTAGATATTTCCGTACTGATTAATTATGTAATCAATACAACTAACTTATCACTCATTGTCTGGGAAATCTTGGTGTGTTACATAACGTTCCATGTGGCTGGCTACATAATATTTAATACTGCTTCAACTATCTATTTTATGCTACTATCATTTCATCTTATTTTTTGATATGATCTTGCAAGATATGTACTGTAGTACTTCCACACATGAAATTATTTGTGGTAAATTGTAACCAAATTTATATCCTATGATCATTATTCAGGCAGTGCATACAGCAATCAAACTAAATTTCATATCTATAGAGGAGGACACTATTACACTACCTAGATACTCTATTAGTTGACTTCCTTTACAACATGACTCAATAATATATATTTAAAGGTAAATGTTTAACAAAATGTTTTTATTTCCAAAGTGAATGATTTTGTTATCCACAGTCACACTTATTCGTGATACTAATAAATCAGATTTAGTCTATTCTACATGAAGATGTTTATCATATTCCCTGCCTGATATCACATCATGTATCATATAAATACAGGTTAGATACTGTATTTGAGGTTTCTACTGGCAATAGAAAGCAGTTTAATTACTGAGGACAGAGCCCGAAGTAACTAATGTTTCCAAGGTAGTTCTATTGCCCGTGGAAATCAAGAATACAGTATCTAAGCAATTTAGATTATAGTTATATTGTTGGATAGAAGACATAACAAGAAAGCCATGTGGTACTCTTCTTTAGCTGCAGAAGGATAGCAAGGTGATTGATAGCGCGAGAGTTTTGCTGGGCAATGCAAACATCTCAATTTTGTCAGCTGTGTAACTTTTGAATTTCAAAAGTCTGAAAATTTTAGCTTACTTAGTTGGACAGAAGACTTTTTAAGAAGGTCCTGATCGGCAGTCAACGCCCACACTTTCTCAGTCGATCGCTTGTAAAAATCAACAGATCCAGGCTTACAACAAACTTTGCTTCTGTTCGTTGTATGAAGTTCCTATAGCAACATTGCAACAGGTTCACTAAGTAATTATAGGTTTGCTAATCAATTAAAGTAGGTTCAATACGGGATTTATAAACCTCTAATTGACAAATCAGATTGCAGCATTTTAATGAACTATAATCAAAATAATAATTATAAATTAGTTGATTAACTCTTTATATAATTGTTAATATTTACCTCCATTTGTTGTTCAAACATCTTGACTATCTCATGTTTATCACATTCTTGTGCCTCCTCTAAAGGTGATCTTCCATACTGTAATAATTATAATAATATCTTGTGTTTGTGATAATTATAACATTAGCTAATTAACAAATTATCCCTTTAAGAGTCTGATGTTGGTCTACATATTAACTCATGCATCAATGAGATAACAATATGATGATGTATTATTGGGCTCGCTGTGCCTACACGTGGGCGAGTCTTTAGTACTTTGGTTGTCATAATTAATTATTATGACCATTAACTATATCAAGAATACACTTTAATATAATTATACAATAGGTTATGATTATGTGTATAATAGTTACGATTACCTACACAATAATTATAATTAATTCACTTACCCTGTCCTTTACATGAACTACTATCTATTGTTATATGTGTATTATAATTACCATATAGTGGAAACTACTCATCACAGCAACAAACTACTTTTAATTATTTATAATTATGTAATACATTATAATTTCTAGGACATAATGAAAGTTGAAGAGTATTAGTAGAAGTGGTAATTAACATTGGTTTGGTTGAACTGGTCCAATGATCAGTTTAACTGTTTTTAGATATCACATGATTTGAGAATATGGTGTGTCTACATCTTGAAGATTACTAATGAATACATTTATAAAGAGAAGCAGAGTAACAGATAATTGAAAATGTCTTTCAGGAAAGATGTGAATCAACTCTTCCAGCATCAATATTCAGGTGTATTTGATATCTGGATTGTATAATATATAAGCTACTGTTGCTACTATACAAACGCCTTTCCTTTTATAAATGAAATGTTTACCACATGTACGTTCTACGTTCTCAATGGATTTACTTTCAACATCTTATACAAACTAGAATATCACTAACTACTTTCCTTTGTTTCACAAGCTGTAGCCTGTGTTTGTTTGTAGAAGCCACATTTAACGACAATGATTGCAATGATGTGATTGCTAATATATATCTGATGTTCAGACAGATGTTTAGACCAATTCAATCACATACATGGCAGCTTATCATACTTACTATTTGACTTTCTGTCATTAATGTATAATACCCATACTTAACATTTACATACCACATTCTTCACATGAATATCAGTGCCATGTGATAATAACACATTCACAATATCAACATGACCACTCTCAGATGAAAAATGTAAGGGAGATTCTTCATACTGTATTAATAACAATCAGTTGATACCTTGTGCTTATAATTACAATAACAGTTAATTAACTAGATATAAATAATATGGGGTGATAAATACTGTCATGACCATTAATTATAATCCAATTTTAACAGTAGCTTATGAGTGCCGCAAAACAGCATGAAGGAGAGTCAAACTGCACTAACCATCTGTTGTTGAATCACACTTTCAGTAAACTCCAAATATGGTCAAAAGACTGAGTTTAACATAAGTGTTCTGAAGTAGGTGGGCAATTATTAGAATCGTAGCAAAAAACAGTGTCACACAAACTTGTGCAGAAGATCAGTCAGCCTCAGTCTGAAGCAGCCAGATTCATCGCTTAGTATATAGAGATGAAATTGTGATCAAAAGAACCAATGCACACATTTCTGGGATGGAACACTTCAAATGGGACACTTTAAACTCACTGGAAGCCCAAAACGCAAGTTCTACAAGCCAAGAAGAAACTTGAGAAGCTTGAATACAAGGTGGTTTCAAATTCTGCTCTAGATAACAAACTAATCATCATGTGCATATTCCATTAGATATATTGCTGTTGTTGTTGCCTATTAATAGTCCTGTTGTACACCCTGTAGACTCAACACAGTACTCTGACACTTTTATTACACAGCTTGGTAGCACTTATCCTTTGCTGACTATACCTGGAAACAAGTGGGGGATTATACACACCACTTCTACTCATCATGTCAGATGCACACTAATTTAATCGTATTTCAATAAACACTTATCACACTTACTTAAATCACTAATGCAGTTTATAGAGGTTTGCCAAATAAGGCAGTTTGCACAGGTGTGATTTGACAACAGATAATTTGCAAAATTTGACACTCCTTTGTACCAATTTGCGGCGCTCATAAGCTCCTGCTCATAAGTACATAATTATTTACATTAATTAAGTTACACCATTATATAATACTTATACATAATATTTACTTACCTCATTCTTTACATGAACATCAGCACCATGTGATAACAATACATTTACAATATCAACATGTCCACTCTTAGATGACAAATGCAAAGGTGTATTTCCATACTGTATTAATAACAATCATTTGTTGCGTGAAATATTTTGTGTTTGAAATTATAATAACAGCTAATTAACTAGTTATATATAATATGGGATGAGTCATTACCATTAATTACAATCTAACTCATAAGTACATAATTAATTATATTAAATAAATCATTATAATTATATAATAGTTAACATTTACATACCCTATTCTTTACATGAACATCAGCACCATGTGATAACAATACATTTACAATATCAACATGACCACTCTCAGATGACAAATGTAAGGGTTGTTTCTTCATATAAGAAGTCACGAAATTATGTTACATTTATATAGTCTCATATGGTATAAGAATTATGTTACGTGTACTGTCATTGTTAGGGTTATATCAGGATGTTTTTGTTCTTACTCAAGCATGAAATTATTGTATTCTGTGGTTTGTATAAGTATTATACTATTTTGAATGTGTAATATAGCTACTATACTATCCTTATATGAAGTGATGACCAATGTAAGGGAGTTTCTCTATACCGTATTAATAACAATCATTTGATACTTGTAATATCTTGTGTTTATAATGACAATAACAGTAAATTAACTAGATATAAATAATATGATAAATACTGTCATGACCATTAATTATAATCTAACTCATAAGTACATAATAATTATATCATTATAATTATATAACAGTTAATAGTTACTTACCATATCCTTTACATGAATATCAGCACCATGTGATAATAACACGTTCACAATATCAACATGACCACTTTCACATGACAAATGTAATGGAGTTTGATGATCCTGTATTAACAAAAATGAGATAATTGTAACATCTCATGTTTGTGATAATAATAATAATAATAGTTAATTAAGTAGCTGTTAAACAATAAATACAAAAATTATGGTTTAATTCATCTCATCATCTAATTAGTGTTGTTTTAATAAATACACAACACCACACCTAATCATGAAATTTAGTTTACACTCAGTTAATTAAACAAATAATAACATAATTATGATGTAATACTCACCCACTAGTAGAATCAGTAACATATTATCACAATATGAAGTATCAAAGAAATGTGGAAAGGAAAAAGAAGATAAAAGTTGTAACAATTATGAAATTTAGTTTACATTCAGTTAATTAAACAAATAATAACATAATTATGATCTAATACTCACCCGCTAGTAGAATCAGTAACATATTATCACAATATGAAGTATCAAAGAAATGTGGAAAGGAAAAAGAAGATAAAAGTTGTAACAATTATGAAATTTAGTTTACATTCAGTTAATTAAACAAATAATAACATAATTATGATCTAATACTCACCCGCTAGTAGAATCAGTAACATATTATCACAATATGAAGTATCAAAGAAATGTGGAAAGGAAAAAGAAGATAAAAGTTGTAACAATTATGAAATTTAGTTTACGGTCAGTTAATTAAACAAATAATAACATAATTATGATCTAATACTCACGTGCTAGTAGAATCAGTCACATATTATCACAATATGAAGTATCAAAGAAATGTGGAAAGGAAAAAAAGATAAAAGTTGTAACAATTATGAAATTTAGTTTACATTCAGTTAATTAAACAAATAATAACATAATTATGATCTAATACTCACCCGCTAGTAGAATCAGTCACATATTATCACAATATGAAGTATCAAAGAAATGTGGAAAGGGGAAAAAAGATAAAAGTTGTAACAATTATGAAATTTAGTTTACATTCAGTTAATTAAACAATATTGTAGCGATTGGCATATTGGTAATTTGAAACAGGAGAAAAGCATTTGCTAATTTTCACCAGTTTAGCCCATTAATATTTTATCATAGTATACCAGTTTTCAGAAATGTTTAGCTTCCATTTAGAGTCTAGCGCATTAATAACTCCTGTTACAAGAAACCTGGTAACCATAATCACTAGAAGCCACATTTAATGAAAATGCTTGAAATCGTGTGATCTCTAATATTATATTAGATGTTCAAACATGTTTTCACCAATTCAATCCAATACGTGGTAGCTTATCATACTTACTTCTCTGCTTTCTGTCACTATTGTACAATACATATACTTAAAATTTACTTACCTTATTCTTTACATGAACATCAGCACCATTTGATAACAATAGATTCACAATATCAACATGACCACTCTTACATGACAAATGTAAAGGTGTATCTCCATACTGTATTAATAACAATCATTTGATACTTGTAATATCTCAAGAATGATAAATTTTAATTTTTGGCAAATGCATTAACACTTTGTTGAGGGTCCTGTGCAGTCTGTGTTGATTATATTAAAGTAATTAATCTCAACATTACCGAATTTCATGTTATTCTATTGATGCAATATTATTTTATATATTATTTGTAATTCTTGCAGACTAATGATAGTATAATGAACTACAATAGTTTTCATTTCCATGCATGGTGAATTACATAATAATAGTAATTTAAAATACATAGCAAATAAAATTAATCTTTCCAGAATGTAGGACTACGACTGAGACCTAAGTATTCATTACATCATTGGTAAGCAGGGCTATATATAAGCCATAGATAAGCCTGTGCTAATGTTATAGTGACTGCTAGCTCAATTTCGTTTTGTTTGATGTAATGTTTTGCTAGTGATAGCCATGAAACAGGAGTAGTTATGTTTAAATGTGTCCAGTTGTCTTTTCAAGTCAGGAAATAGTAACTGTGAGTTATACAAAATGTTATCACATTATAACCAAAGGGTTTTAGCTAAAATTTGAAGTATTTAAGTAGCTTGTTCAAAAAGCAATATTTTCCACATTATGTGAACAGACATACAGACAGACACACAATATGATTACCATACCAGCAACAGTGATAATCTGATGTACCTATCAGTGTAATACTATTATTTATACATAATTATATGCATACATATACATAATAACACAGTATTCAGTACAGTTTATAAACTATATATTTAAAAGTACCCAGTAAGTGTGTAATATTATTTCTGATGGAATAATTCTTATCAGAATGGAATAAATATATTTATACAGTAAATCTCAAACCTAACAATACTCCAACAAATATAATACATGAACAAAGAGAAATGAACAGTACAATACAGACAATTACTAAACCAATGTATTCAGGACTGTATAATTACTAATAACTTACACTATCATTAGGATCAACATAGTTAGGATTAGCTCCATTGTTGATTAATCCCTTTATATCATCGACAGTCTAGGGCTGAGCGATAGTATCGATAATGCGATATATTACGATAGTATATTTATAATCGCGATCACGATTATTAATTTTCTACTATCGATAGTAACCACGTGAGGTGTGCGCATGCGCGTGACCACATACGTGGGTTGCGTGCACACGCATAAAATATTACCATGTGAGTTAGTTATGTGTTGAAAAGAATTATGGCTGAAGAGTAAACAAGATTGGAAGCTCAAAAAAGCATTGTGTGGGATTTCATTTGGAGAGTTGGAATTTAAAGAAGCTGGACAGGCAGCACCTCCTAGTACAACAAGCAGAGTGTCTGTAAAGTCTAGTAGCACCACCAAGCAGATCCTATTTTACTTATTACAATGTTTATAATTATATCTCATACTCTTTATTTCAAATAAAATTTGTTAATGGTACATACTATCGCGATACTATCATCTATCATGAATATCGGCTCTAACACTATCGTGATAGTGAAAAATGTACTATTAATTGACACTACAGTTCATCTCCACTGCTCCATACAAAGCTTTATTCTGTAATAAAATATTACAATAGTCAATATCCACTAATACTACAAATCATAATATATGAAGTATTTTGAAATATATTATTTATATATAATTATATTAATGTGAGTTAGTTATTCACTGATTGATTTGCATGCCATTGATGCATTTATGCATTACGTTGTGGCATAGATTTGAAAAAAATATTAAATGTTTGCAAAGAAAAACTAAGATAGCCATCAGACAACTCTGGTCATCTCATAGTGGGAGTCCAATACTTAGACAATACAACCAGCCAACCATTACAACATTAAAGGTATCACAACAGACCATTTGAAATCAAAAAAATTGCTTTCAAGTAGTGTGTAGCGTACAAAAGATTATTGGAAAGTTGTATTCCTGTGTCTCTTGCGCTCTGTGTTGCTACTAGTAACATACTTAAATCAAGAGTGTATAAGGAAAGAGAAGGAGAGTATCACACTTCCATATAAGCATGTAGCACAACCCTGTGAAAAGTACATGACCTTTATAATAATATTCCCGACATAATCATCATGTGTTAAGAAAGCGTTGAGGTGTTATGTGACTACATTGTAAACAAGATAGATGATGCAGCAACCACACCATCATAAATCATTTCTGTGCAGCATTTGCCTCGTTTATCAAGTCCTTTTGCTGGTTCTAAGCGCCCTGCGATTAGGGAAGGAATTAGGCAGTCTTGAAGAAGAGTGAAGTGAAGTTCGCTTCGTAGCTGCTTCAGTATGTCATTGAAGAGTGCATTGACTTCAGTTATATTTAGTAAGTTCACTAAGTGCTTCCTCTCTGACATGATGAGTTGCTTCTTTGTCGCATGGAACTCTGGTCCTGCTACTGATCCATCTGTAGTAGGTTTGTTGGTAGTAGTTCGGACTGTTCCAAGTCAGCTTCATCATCACTGTCAATCTCAAAATCACCGTCTTCATATAGAACATCTCTCTTGAGCTCCACCATTACTGTATGCAAGTGTATTTTTCTACACGTCACTATTCACGTGATTAACATGCTTTTGGCCTCATGCACCACCTTGTGGTCTAACACGCACTTTTCACCATCTTCTCAACTCAAGTACTTTTCACAGGGTTGTGCTACTAGTGTGATAGTTTCCCTCTCTATTATGTATTCTTGCTACTATTAGAGATTATTATGGCCTTTTGATGTACCTTTCTGTACTACTGAATTTTTGTTTTTTAATTATTATTGTACTACACACTAACTTTGCATCAATTTCTATACTATGTTATATGATTACTATGAATACTGTTAAATAATTATATGAAACAAATACTCTAATAATATCACAGAACAAGGTTGGGAGGTTAACGTAGGACCTATAATTAAACAAACCACTTCCATATAATCCTACATAAGTACTTACACCACTGTAAAGCAAAATAAAAAGAGCTGTATTTATGTAGGGTTATATGGAAGTGGTTTGTTTCATTTTAGGTCCTACATTAACCTCCCAAACTTGTTTGCATGCTTTTTGGGTTTTCACATCCCTATATCTTTCTCCAATTTTATTAAAAATGTTTTTATTATTCTTGTTTCCATTGTTTTTTCTGAATGGTGGATGATTTGTGAATATTTTACGTAGATTGCTATGAGGCTTGATCATCATTGAAGGTCAGACTTTTGTATAATTACATCAATTATTTATGAATTGATTATCATTCTTTTTCACTTACAGATGATGCTGCCTATTTTATATTTCACTTACAGCTTTGCCACAAGAAGTAGTGCTAGTCTCTGTGTCAACCATTCGGCATTCCAGTGCTTATCATACTATATAATATTATATTATCAGTATACCATGGTTTTAATATTATGCTCCTTATTTTAAGAATGAATTTGCTCACAAACTTTATTACTATTCTTATGATTCCAACGTAGCAGCAGTTTCAGCTTTCATGTTCGGAGGACACAAATGCGCAAGAGCAATTAATTCCATGTGGCTAAATTAATGAATACACCTATAAACATGGCGTCCAATTTTAGATTAAATCTTCGCCATCGTTGTGTCTGTCTTTTTTCATAGCATCTGAAGATATCATCTCGATACTTGTACACCAGAATTTTACAAAGAATGCGATTGGAATGGTGATAGAATCATTGTGATAGTTCAACAAACCAAAAAATGATTTGTCTGGAAAATAATAACAATATGAAGCAGGTTTTGCCTGTTTTGCTACTCGGCGGTTCTCTACATTAACGACAATCTTTGCCCATCTAGAAGATGTTGGTAGTCATAAAAACACTAGATATGAATAGGTATGTGTATAATAAAGCTTATATGTATATATTGCCCGAGATTTCAGCTCATCACTTGCAATTGAAATGTATGGGCAGCCATTTTTTTCCGTGCCATCCCTACATAGAGAGTACTACCGTACTCTCTGATCATTATAGCATTCGTATAATTTTGCCTCACGGTTGGTACTATGAATAAATACTGTGTACTATAGTCTACCACCCAACCATACGATCTGCAAACTACCTTTTAGGTCTACTGCTGATGCAATGTTAAAGAAATATTAATTTGTGGATATTCATTGTGTTAAATTAGAGAGAACACAAAGTGGATTTATTTGGGTTCTATTGTTGTGAGGCAAGTATGGAGTTTTGAGTGGTAGAGTTGGTACTAGTGTACTTTTTATCAATACTTGTTATAGTCAAATATTAGAAAATAAGTTACCTCAGTTCTCATACCTTGTTGTTGATACTAAAGACAATGAAATATCTTTGTATAAGGTCAGTAACTACTAACTAAACTAGCAAAACCACACCTTTGTGCACATGAACACACACAAAGATGTGATTGTGCACATGAACAGTTAGTTTAGTATATGTAAGGTAAACTATGATTATGATATGGATGATTTTATTCACTCATAATAAATATTTGTTAATGTAATATTTGTAAAACAAAACATTTACATGAAAGGAATGAAATGTTGTACCAATAATCCTCTATATTTTAATTTCCTGACTAGAAGGGTTAGTGATGTATGTAGTAACACTTTTATTCAATAGAAAATAGGTAAACTTTTAAGTTGTCATGTAATGTGGGAGAATTATTCACTAGTCGTGTAATAAGTAAATAGTGTCCAGAATAGAATAGATTATGTAATTATGATATAAGTACATTATATGAAATGATAACTCACCCAGTCATGTTTCTTGTTAGGGTTCGCTCCTTTCTTGATCAATATCTCAACTTCGATGATAATTTGATTCTGTACTGCTTCATATAGATCATCATCCTATAGTAATATATAATTATAATAATTTGTTATGAAGACATAATAAATTATTATCATATAACATAATACTTACTAGTTTCTTCTGTTCCTCTTCTGTGAGAACACATGATGATAGTAACTCTCGACAATTAGAATATACAAAAGATGAATAAAAGAAATGCTATAGTCTGTTAAATGTTATTATCTTGGAGGATAACAGAAATTCTATTAAATATTAATTAAAATCATTATTAAATTTTATAATTTATATATATAGTAGGGCTGGAACAGAAACCAAACAAGTGAAATGAAAATTACAATAAAATGCCAAGTATCTTGCTCCATGTTACTAGTTTCTGTGTGGTTTGTAGAGTGCAGATTGATATGTAAAAATCCCAATGCTGCTTGTATAAACATCTATTGCAGTTCATTTTAGCAAAAGAGTACTTTATTTTTTACTGCAATCAAGTCAATTTTTTAAAGTAATCATCTGGGTGCCCAACCATCGGATGTCTAAATAGTAACAGACAGGATCCGTTCCTGCCCTAATAGGACAGGAGTGGAGAAATGATTGCTTAGAAAAAAAATTATAACATTCAATACACCTGATTCACCAACTTATATTTATAGTTATATTGAGGAATACGACCATAAGTCAAAAATCATTACTTATGTGTGTAATACTTTACACATTCTACTAGTTAATGGGCTTCATATATATTTCTCGTCATTCAATGCAAAATGAGTGATTCATAATAAATAAGAAATACTCAATAGTCTGTTGTACATTTTATTGACTACACTTTCATACTTAGAATAGTAATAAAACACATTGTCTGCTTAAATTAATTGGGACGAGCCTGAGTGAGCACCAATTAGTGTAGTCGACTGAATGAACGAACAAAAGAATGAACTTTTGTATAGAGCTAAGGGGTTCGAGTTATCCCTTCTTTTCTTCCAGTGAACGAATGAACGAATGAACATGGTACTAGGTAATGAGCTTCATCATTCAATGCAAAGTGTGTAATTCAGAATAAATATGGAATAGTCTGTTGTTTTATATAATTTAATATCTTATTGACTATACATCATAGCTATACAGGAAAAAAGTAATGAAACACATTAATTGCTTCTTAATCTTTGGTTGTTGGTAAATGGTATGTTGTAATTAATAATTGTAGTCTAATTGAAGTTTTTTAGAGGTGATTGTAAGTTATCCCAGTTGTAAATGTATTATGCAATACAAGTTCAAATGGTATAATTAATTGCATAATTAATTGTAACTACATTTTGTGGCAGTAATTGTACATGTGTAATTGAAATGAGCAAACCTATGAGTAGTGTTAAAAGTGATTATCTTAATGGGAACTACATGCCCGCATTATTAACTGCAATTTTTGATTGCATAAATACATACGTGCAAACATTAAAGTGGGTGGTATTGTTTCAAATTTAGCTTCAAATGCACAACAAATGAATAAAGGCTTAAACATTCAAACTTTGAAAAGAAGAGTGGAAATGATCAATGCAATTAAAGCACCCCATTATGATAATTTTCCTTGTTTTATATATCATAGGGTTAGCATGCATGTTACACTGTCAAAAGTCAGTGGTAACTACATTTCACTTAAAACACCAAATAGTTTAAATTATGTGATTACTGCTAGAAATTAATACCTGACAACAAAATGTTGTTTGTAAAATTTCATTATATCATGGTAGCACGATTATTGTAGAATGAAGATATAAGACAAACAGGATATACAAAGAAATACATTACCTTTCTGTTTAATATCATTTATCTGCTGAGTCAAATGAGCAATTGCTTCTTCATTCAGTTTTAGTTGATGATGTAGAGTATACCTCATTTCTTGATAACTCTCTCTTTCTGATTGTTTCAAATCATATAATTCCTTAGCTTCAGTACACTGACTAGACAAAGTCTCTAATTCTTCACATGTTATATAAATGAAAAGTAACATTTAACCATTGTAAGTATGATGTTAAAGTAAATGGAATGTCCAAAAATTATTAACAATGGTCATTTTATTGTGCATTATTTGTCTTACTTGGAAGATGGATTTTTTTATGACTTTCAAGGTCATTGATGAGTGCCATTCTCTGTCGATTTAATACCAGTAACTCTGTCAAAATAGACGAACAAAGAATATTAATTAGTGGAATAACTAATGATATGTAAATCCATTTTAATTATCATAGCCTGTTTTAAATGTTTTAAACGCATGAATGCAAGCATGATCCCAACAGTATACAACCATAAACACATTTATGTATTGCTGCATCTTACCATTAAGACTTGTGGCATTATTGTCCATGCTTTGTAACTGCTTTTCTTTCTCAAGGGTCTAAATAATGTATCAATGTATCAAGTACTATATTATTATGCTAATACTTACCCCTTCTCTATGAATGACTATACGTCCAGCAATGCTAACACTGAGCAGACCACTTTTCCCTAATTGTTCTTTGTTCTTCTGGACTAATCCCAATAGCTGTCCACAAAGATGAAGTGGAGAAAAACAAAACAGAGACATTTCGTCACCATTAATTAATATCATCTGCAACATAATATGGTGGACCAATGCTTGGAAGGCAGTATTGAGCATTTGTTTGACATCATATAATGACTTCTCCTCGTTGCTACATTTTAGAGTGAACTCTATCGTTTCTGACTGAAGTATAGGCTTGCTTGAATTATACATAAATGTATGTCCATATATCTGATTGACAAATACTTCTCTACAGAAATCATCAAGAGTATCGTCATACTCTTGTACACGTTTGATGGCAGTAAAGAGTTCAAAGTGAACAGCAATAGCTTTCAGGTGATATACATTTATTAGGGAGGTGTGAACACTAAATACAGTTAGTAATTCCTCAATTGACTCTGCTGTTTCAAGTTCAGCAGCTAACTCTGGGAATGTAAAACTGAGAAACATCTGTAAATCAACGATTGTAGTATGTTTTGTTTCCAAGTCTGTCTTTACTTCTAAAAACATTTTTTCAAACTCCATTCTCTTATCTTCAAAGTTTTGACCACATTTTGAAGATGCTACAAAAAAATGAACAGCACTGTCTAATTACAGGCCAGTTTCATATGAAACTATATTTAAAAAATTATATGTGCAGGGCACGAAACCCAAATTATAGACATGATGAAATAATGAGATATACCGGGGCAGAATCAATGACATAAAAACATAATGCTCTCAGTATTATACATACCCTACTCTTTAAGACTGATAGTTAACTGTATTGCCATCGAGAGGCATTAAATATAAAATTAGTTAAACTATAACTGACCTTCAGGTGGTTTTGAAAGTGATGTTCTTGAACAAAATAATTTTTGAAAAGGTTTACCTAATGGGTTTGCATATATATGCATATTTATAATATAGTCAATCTCCAATAATTACATAGCTTACCACACTCCCCAAGTAATGTCTTGCCAATGCAGACTGTACTCTTGTATTTAAGCAGTACAGCAGCAAATATCATTAGATATTCATAATTATCAATCACACCTTTAAGAGTTTCACTGAATACAGCTTTCTGGCTAGATAGACACATGCTATGTTCTAGTTTATCCAGGTCTTGTTCTGAAAATAGTCCCTCTACTAATAACAATCTAGCTACAATAATAGGATTAGTTAGATGCTCCATTAGTTCGTCGTAGTGCTCCGCCAAAATAGACTTCTCCTCCATGGCCATCTCGCTAATACCACACCCTGTTTTCATAATAATGTTGATGCGCGAGTCTCGTGAGCAGTACTCATGGTATATGGTCGGATCGGCTTAGCCCCTCCTCCAAAAAAGGGGAGGAGTCTGGTTTGCTGCACAGCATGCGCCATTCCGCCGAACTTTCTTCTGATTCAGACTTTTTATACTGTACATGCTGTCGCCAGATTGGCATGGTAGCTACCCATTAAATGAAATTTTGAATTATCAATTAAGTATAGAAGTGTCCTCTCTTTCAAACAGGAAATTGTAAATTATATAGGCATGGTCCTACTACCCATTGCATCCTCCTGATTCACACAATTTTGACATCAAAACAAAAGTTAAGATAAATAGTGCAACATTAATACATCAAAAATGTCTGCATGATTGCAGTAATACTAATGTGGTCTTAACAGTTCTTCAGATAGTCGACTAAGAACTGGATCATCCTGAGTATTTAACACATGGCAAAATGAAGCGAGTGTTTGACGATCATTGAATGTACTAAGATAACGAAGAAATTCTTCTAATAATATACTGGATTTGTCATATTGACTGAGACCGGATGTAGTTAATACTCTATTTCTAACAGAATCAGATATCAGATTAGCGGAAAACAGATCGTTTGCTAATCTGTCAGGGTCAGTAGTAACACGAACAAGTGTGGCTAAGTGTGACTTGACAATATCATGTGGTAATGAAATGGAAGGTCTAGTTCCTCCTGAGAAATGGATATGAATAAACAGTATAACACTACTATATAGCCCAACTAAAATCCTAATTAGTATTCACACACATAACCAAATCAGAAAACATTGCAAAGTTATACCTGGAGATACTCTTTGTGGCAACATTACTCGGAAGAAGTTATTTGGCTCATTAGCACCTTCTAATAGAAATTTCATATTTAATTTCTTCACAGGTAAGTCGGATTGCCAATAGAAATTAAAGTGACAGTGAGGAACATCAAGCGTCTGTTCAGGAGTAAAATAATCAATATCTTCTCTATCAATCTACAAGATATTAATGAAAACACATTTGCAATTCATTATGATTATATTTACACCTGAGAAGAAATAATTTCAGACATTTCCCACTGATCTAAACAATGACTGTCTGGCTGCAGTCTGATATAACTTGCGTCTTCTTGTAGTTTTATTATTTGATGAGCACCATCTAAGCAATCAGAATACCTCTCTTCAATGAACTGTATACAATAAGTAATATAGAAAGATGTGTAAGTATAGCTAAGTCATTTTACACAAACTAGGTATAACCTTTTTAAATGCAGGATCATCTTTCATTACTACGAATATTAAATCCCATTCATGAGGTTGCATTAACTTGTAGAGAACTTGAGAGTAATATCGCTGTCTTGTCAGTCTACTTGGAAGTTCACTTGTTCCTACAGCAATGTGTGAAAACTGGGATAGTGCAATACTTGCAGAATCTCTGTAAGGGATGAATGAACCATTCTTCAGTTCTTTGAACTCGTATGGTGGACCACTGGAACACTTAGCCGCATAGAATCTAAAATAAGAAGCTTCTTCTTCAGACTCAATTACCGCGGCATGAGAAAGATGTAGAGTTACTTTCTTGTTAAACCGTTTTGGACAATTTATCCAATATATACTACTGACTAGATGACAGTTGGGTGGCAGTTTAAAATCTCCAGCAATGATAGCTTTTATTTGTAACTCTATTGGACGTCCAGAAGGGAGAGAGTGTTCTGGCAAATCAATTTGTAAACCATACTCTGGCCATTGTAAGGTACATTCCTTATCTCCGGTAGCAGTTAAGATGATCTCATCAACTACATATACATCATCTAAACAAGGTAATAAACAACAGTAAGTATTATAATACTGCAAAACATAATGGTTTATTTTACTTTTTAGCTGAGTTTGCCAGTTTAATGACATGTTAAAGTAACATTGTTTTGTGTCTATTCTGAACTTCTATAGTCTTAATCTTTGTCGGCTAGTGTTTATCTGGCCATCAGCATATCCAATTAACACATGTAATTTAGACCAATGCATATATACATTCCATAGGAATTATAGTATACATGTACATTTGTACTTGTAATAACAAATAACATCTGTTGTACTTTACAGATATAAACATAATTTTTTTAATATTGCAATTAGAAATTACAGTACACACTAACACTGTATATATATATATATATATATATATATATGTGTGAGTGTGTGTGTGTGTGTGTGTGTGTGTGTGTGTGTGTGTGTGTGTGTGTGTGTGTGTGTGTGTGTGTGTGTGTGTGTGTGTGTGTGTGTGTGTGTGTGTGTGTGTGTGTGTGTGTGTGTGTGTGTTACTTGTACTTTGGAAAATCTTCAATGTTGCCAATGTAAAAATTATTTGGGTATTTTAATCCTCATTTGGTTACATGAGTTTGAATGCAATATTAACAATATTCTTCTGAAGATTACTGTCAATTATTCGTGAAAAACAGAGGTTATTTGTTGACTTATTCCATGACTTTGTACTTATAATAACAAATAATAAATAATAACAATTATAGATAACATACAACAAAGTTACTAAGATCTATGTACATATATACTCAATAATATATGTAATTTTTATACTAGTCAACAAGACGAAAAGCAAAAAGAACTAGTGGTTGTAAACAGGAGAACAAATCAACATTGGTTTAATCTCAGGAGGATATTATTGAAACTCTGGTAACCATTGTGAGAGTAAAATAACCAAGTCATTTCATAGTGTGCTATAACTACATAAATAGCATAATAATACTTTATATACAATTATTGAAGCCTTAAGCAAATTTACTTTATCTCGCAATCATTATGGTTGAAAATCTACAAACACATAATTTAATATAGTGTGGCATTGATATCAACATAATATGTATGAGAAATAAGATTTGATATAGCATTGGTGAAAATTATAAATTACATTATCACAATTAAAGCAATTACCTTTCCATTGAAGTCGCCTTTTTTCTTCCTTCAGTTGACTTAATTCATTTTCTGTTCCTTTAAGGAGTGAAGTCAAATGATGAGATTTATCTTGAAGTTTTTGAAGTTCCAACAGCTCCTGCTCTAATGATTGCTTAGTTGTTTCCAGTACTGTAGAAAAGTTGAACAATTGCTTAAACACTATACTATATACACATAAATTATACTATTCAGAGATAATGAAATATTACCTGAGCTAAATGTTTGAATTTTCTTGGCACGTAATTGATCATTTTCAAGTTCCTTTTTCATTCCTTTGATTAGTTTTTGTTGCATTTGTATTCGACTATGTAAGTCAGAATCTGAAATGAATAATATATTGACATTACAACTATATAAGAGTTATTGAAATCACCTCTAGTATAACTATGATTCACATATTACTACTAACCTTCATAGGTTTCTGTGGCATCACTAGTGGCTTCATTTAATTCATCCTGTTAAATTAATTATGTTTCTGTAAGTATACATGTAGTATTGTACTACACTCACTTCTTTTTCTATTTTAAGGTCTCTCTGAAAGATACGAAATCCTCCAATACTAATGGCCAGTATATTTGCTTGTATCAATCCTGCTGTATTGTCTGTCACGGTTCTTACAAGCATGTTGAACAAGTGAAATGGAACATAGCAGAGCACATCAACGGAGTCATTGTTACCTGTCAATTTTATCAATTTGATGCTAGAAGTCATTTTATTGAAACAGGAATTGAGTAGATGCATTATTTGGAGCAGTGTATACTTCTCATCTTCCTTTAGTTTTATAACTAATGTCATACTTTCCTCTTTGAGTAGATGTCTTGTGAAATGGTGCATGAAAGTTTGCTCATACAATTCATTGACAAGAATTTCTTCACACATTTCCTCAATAGATGTATGATACTGCTGGAGTATATCATCAAATTGTGACAACTCATACTTATCTGTGATAGTCTCAAGATAAGACACATTAACGAGGGAGGTGTATGTACGAATAACATTGAATACATCTTGTAACGATTTGCAGCATTCTAATTCATTCTCCAAATTAGGAAATAAAGAAATCAGATAAGAAACTATTTGATCCACAGAGATTGATTTTGCTTCTAAGGTTGCTCGGACATCATGGAAGAGATCATCTAGTTCTTCGCTCTTTGCGCTAATGTTTAGTGGATGTTTAGCTGCAAAAAAAATAGAAAAGCCATTAAGAAAGTATTTTGATTGTTTACAAAACACAAGAACAACAAGAAAGTATATAAGCAGTAGTCTAACAAAATTAAGGCTAGATTTTAAAAGCTTCAGTTGAAGCCTCACAGTGGCACTTTTATATACACAGCTAAAAATAGGCCCTTTAAAACATATGCTTACTACATTTACTACCCAAAGTTATAACAGTGAAGTTGTCATGGAAACATTTTATCTTTTGACCTACTATAATAATTGATACATCCCTTTTCATGAATATTAGTATGATTATCAGTGCAAGTCATGAATGTTGGATTACAATGCAACATGCATATGAATATTATTGTACTGTCAACAAATGTTGTAACAAAATGTGAATAATGATTCTGAAATATCTGTGGCCACACACAAATGAGGTAGGCTAACTGAGAGTATTTGCAATTGCATTTCTGAGTTGAATCAACTCTGAAGTATTTACAGTGTGATGTTTTCGTCAAAGGTGATACCATTTAAACTTACTCTCTGCCTTTCCTTGAGATATTGGTCTTGAAGCTAAAAGTTTACTGAAGTGTTCATCTGTATGATGGAAATAGATAACAAAATGAAACATTTTATACCTCCTGTCATGATATAAAAAGCTTACTGTATTCTTTCAGTAATTCCTGACCAATACAAACTGTACTCTTGTACTTCAACAAGACACTAGCAAACACCTTCAAATTACTATGAGATGAGCAAACAGCTCCTCTGAGCTTGCTAAAAAAGATTTGTTTCTCACTTGAAATAGAAATATCATCTTTGTCATAACATTGCTCATCAAATACACCCTCATTGTACAGTTTCTCTGCTACAATTGTTGGATTCTGTAAATGTTGATATAGGGATTCGAGGTGTTCCCTTAGAAGAAATATGGCAAAGGCACTTGAATTCTTTGATTGTATATCCTCCAGTTGGAAAACAGACTGATAGAAAATAGAAAATAGAATATACCATTAACTGACATGAAGTAGGGCAATTATTAACTAAATTTATGATCACACGATATTGTAATTACATAATAAGCATTTAGTGTATCACTCATTAAATTTAATTAAAGTTTCTCACCTCTTCTTTTCCTAATTCTACTAGTTCCGAAGAAGGTTCCATTATCACACCTTTACACTTTAGATCCATCACTACTTCATAATTGGTTACATCTCTTGCAACTTGTGGTATAAAAAAGGGAAGAACTCCATATATGAGAACAATACAATTCCTGGAAACTCTTTTAACCATGAGGTAAGGTGGCCAATCGAGCCTCCTATCAATGAGCTCATTCCATTCATAAACACATTTACCTTCCCATGGACTGCTGAGGTGGATCTTCAAAGTAGGAAGGCCAATTGGAGATGCAGGAGCTAGATCAGGATGCTCATTAAAGACTTCGACAAAGCCACTAAAACTAATTTGATTTAGAAATGTGTCATGATGTAGCTCATAAAGCTTAATTTTAGATTCTATTGCACAACTGTTAACTACTTTTGAGAATTCTTTGAGTAGCTCATAATTCAAATAACCAAGAAAATGCCTGCTAATCAGAAAATTAAAAACTCCTTTTGATGTCGGTACAAGTTCTAGTTTGTCAGAATGCTCTTGAATAGCTGTCTTATTTCGTCTATCAAAACTTAAAAACCAGTTGATATGAAGTTTCAATTTGCCAGCATCGACACCGTCCAACGAGTCATAGACAAAATCTAAAAGATCTAAAAACTCTTGCTGTAATCTTCGGGCTTCTGCAACTGCAACAATCTTACTATTGAAGCCTATATCTGATACATCTAATGTAAGGAATGACAAACATGTTCATTATTATTACAAAGTTAGGTATTATAATGGTGACATACTTGATTGTGTTTCCAGTTTCTTGTCATCATTTTCCCTTTGCATACTCTCAAGGACATCCTGCAGATCCTCAAGTTCTTTCATTGTTTCTAGGATAGTATCAAGGTGTTTTGAGTTTTCATCTACTTTAGTCTCCAGTTGATCAAAAAGAGTGTTTGGTCCATCCAAACCTTTCCTTTTGCATACATCATTCTTAGTGTCCATACTAATGACATGTTTTGCATAAAGCTTTATTGCAAATGAAAGCATGGTTTGTTCAGCAGTAGCTAAAACATTACACAATTGGCTACGATGATGTCTCAAAGTATCACTAGGTTTTCCTTCCTTCTTCTGTCGATTTGAGGCCATATTTGCAGATTATCTCCTTCTTGTCAGAATACACCCACTTTTTGGGGCTATGAATACATTTAATAAACTGGTAAAACTGGTTTTCAGAAATATGATTATATTAACAGATTAACAGCTAAATTAAATTTTTGCTAAATACACTGTAAACGCGGAATTAAATCAACAGGAAGTGGTAATTTTCATACAGGTTTACAAAACCGGTTATAACTGGTTTTCTGTGCGTGTATTGCAATGATGAATCATCAGAAATAGCTTGTTTTGCTGAGTAGATTGATACCACACACTAAATGAAAAGTGTCAGTGTCACACCCTTTTCAACAAGTATAATCATAATTACAAAACAGGTTTTACCGGTTTAATACTGTGGACCACCATGCAGTGCACTCCAATTACACCCACTTTTCAGAAAGTGGTTAGCTCTGCTGGCCATTGGAATATGGAATTAAGGTGGGGCTACATAGACAACTTAGTACATATATACACTCCTCATCACACTATGCCTGCCTATAAAGAGCTACTGAACATGTGACTATTTATACAGAGGTGTCTTCAGCAGTAGCTAATACATTACATATCTGGTTTGATGATGTCTTAATATATCACTTGGTTTGCTTTCTGGATTGTTGACTACACTCAGTCACACATTAATGTGGTTATGGATACACTTAATAACTATAAATATGAAGCTTTGTCTGGTACCAAACATGAATAATTAATTATCTACTGAATAGGCCTATAGATGATATTCCTGAATTTGTCTGCCGAACAATGGTGTATTCATGATAATGGGTAATAAAAATTACAATTTGAAAATGAAAAAGAAAACAATAATATTGTTAGGTAGCTGGCTGGTTCACTTTATTCTTATCCATTCATCTTCTGTCAATTGAGTTTGAAGTTTAGAAAGATAGTTTTGGATTACCTGAAAAATAAATATTTTTCCTGAACAAACATATTGGCTAAATATTGTTACTATATATGGACCATATGTGGGTATTTTTGACGAGGAGAAAGTTTGGTGAAATTGTTATATTGCTGAGATTAAATTTGACTTTTCAAGCATAGCATGTGTTACTAAACCATGCCTACTTTTGATAATAGAGCCGAAGCCTGCTGTGAGAGGATACCATGTCTACCAGACTATATGGGATACTGTTGTTAGAGAAACTCTACCTCGTGTAGCAGAGACTAGTAAATTAAAGTTTAACTTGACTTTAATTTGGCGAATTTGTCAACTGAATTTCCCAATTCGCAGAATTTTTTCCTTTGCCAATAAAACCCACTGCACGATAGTTTATTATCCATTACGTAAACAATATGTATCAATATACTGTAATACTCACCTCAACTACTAGTAGATTATAATATAAATTCTTGTATTGATGAAAAGTTAACAAAACTTTTGATAACTGACGCCATTTTAAGAAGTTTAAAACATCTCCTTTACCAGGTATATTATCAGGATTATCTCGTTGAATAGATGATATATCTCTCAAAGTAACATCTGTATGTATGTACATGTATACATGTGTATATACAGCATACATATTAATTACATGAGTAAACATGTATGTGTGTATATGTATGAGTGACTACCGCACTGCATGGTATAATTATAGCTAAGTATAGCTAATATGCATTACACATACTGTGCAGTATATTGGAATATATCCAATATATCTGGGTATATATGTATGTTTGTTAATCCAGGTTAATTAGCAAATATTCCAATGCCAAAAGTAATTAACATATTGTTTAGATATGTGTATGTCTATATATAAATACTTGTATTTATTACATACTCAATAGTGGTATACAGGGTACTAAGTGCAGGTTTTTTAGGTCAACACGATAACGATGATAATTCATATCAGATGATACTAAATCTCTTAGAGTTCTAAATGTTTGTAATTCTCCTTCCGTCAAGATCTGAAGACAAAATTAATATTAATTATATCATTCAATTAGTGTAATTACTCCACCCACCTGCCATGCCCCGTGTACTGCACCTCTGACACTATCACTTGTTAATCCATTACATAGTGATGATACTGCTTCGTAATTCTTGAGAGAATGACAACTCTAAACAGATTGAACAAATAAGTGTGATTGAAAACGTACACGAATGCCAGAAAACTAGCAATGAAATGCTAAATATTATTCATTTACAAAGGAGTACAATATTGACAACAGTGGGTAGTTCAGTAATCAATAGATTTTACTACAAAACATCTTAATCAAATATGTATTATATTTACCTCTGCTGTCTTAATGAAGTATGATAATACAATAGCTTGATCTTCTTCATTAGTTTCACTAAGAAGTCTTCTTGTAACCAGACGACTCAACTAAAAAAATATGTTATTAATTAAATATATAATACTCTTGTATACACAACACTATAAAGTATGTTTAATTAATAATAAAACATTTATTTGGTATTTGTGTTTGTGGATTGTAGATATATGATTTTGACAATATCACAAAGTAACATGAAATGGTTTGTAATTATGAGAGATGACTGATTACTTGTTGTGACATTATCTTCACTGTCATTATTCCTGTTATTGTTTCTGTTCCCTTGCTTTCTAAACTTTCAATGTTCTCCCAATCAAGTGAGAGCAATTCTTTCAACTGAAATGATGATATTAATTTTAAACAAATTATTACATTTTCTCATTATTTTCTACCTGAATTTTCCTGAATAAACTGTTATATAATATACACAACTGACGAGCTATCTCAAGTGTAATAGAATCCAAAATTTCCTGGTTAAAAAACATTCATACATTTGTATGTATATACAAATATATAAACAGATGCACATAATTTTAATACACATGCACACATACATACATATCTATATACATACATGATACATACATACACATATATACATGTACATACACATACATATATACACATACATACATACATGTATACATACACATAGATACATACGTACATACATACATACATATATATTACATACATACATATGTACATACATACATACATACATGTATACATGTACAAATATATACAGGCTTACAAAGTCTTTTCCATTTTCTGGTTCAAGAGGCATAATTGGTTGGGAACACATCTTAGCATGAACAGGTGTGTGATATGGAGTTTCTCCCTTTAGTAAAGTACTCAACTGACGATTACACACTGTCATGGTTCTGTAAAAAGATTGAATAATTAGAGACAGGCTAATTAAAAGGTAAACGGAACTTACTCTGCCATTTCTAACAAGAATTCGTGAAATTTTCGATAAAGTTCTGAACCTTCTATAAAATCTTGTGGATGATATTGTAACCACAGTCTCAAAACATGAACAGTTCTGTTACAAATATAAATATATAATTTGACAAGTGAAAGTGCCAAATATAACATTACATATTGCATAGTGTACATACAATAGATTTACTTAAACTATATATAACTATACGTATATAATGATAGTCACCTTAGCTTTACTGGAATCACAACTTCACTTTCAAAAGTCTCTCTTTCATACTCACTTGTAAGTTCTTTAGGTATAGCCAAATGAAACCTAACACAATATTAATAATTTAATACTAATATATAAACATGATATCCTAATACCTTTCAATGAGAGATTGTAATAAATCCATTGATGACATGTATCGATGAAATACTAGCACAAATGTCTCCACAAATTCTGAGTCTAATAATACAGGTATTATATAATTACTTTTGTGGCTAAAATTAATATCAATATGGTAATTAATTAATCTGTAAATGTACTTTTTAGGCCAGATGAATATCATACCTATAACACGATGATAAGTCACTCTCTGTACCAGTTGTTAATGGTTCCACCTACTACCTTAGGAGTGGCTTTAGACCATGTTCCTCCAGGCTGAAAAAAATAAAACGTTAAAAAAACAGGCTTAAAAATACTCTTTCTAATTCCCTCACTGTAAAAGTTCTTGATTGTGTTTCTTCAAATATGACACTCTCAGCATCTGAGTCCTGTTATGTGAATATTATAACATACATTAATTGTAGAATATGTATATATAAAATGACAGATTATTTAATTTTCACACTCACAGACTGTAACTTGAGATTTCCGGATATTTTTCGCTTACTTCGACCTGGTGAACCAGAAGTCTATATGATGAAGAGAAGACATAATGAACTTGTGGATAGATAGATTGACTTAATTTGAGATAAGAGATTATAAGGGAATCAATCATTACCATGGATGTTGATGTACTAGTTTTATCACTGAATGTTTGTCCTGTCATTAGAGCAATAAATTCCTGTTCTAGTTTCTCTGCTTGCGTTAATGCTTTCTTATGTTCCCTCACTGCAGCTAATGCATCTGCAATCTGTAGAGTACACAACAGAGACATCACTATGTGTATTACAATACTCTAACTTTGTAAATGTATATCATTTATAATAACTTATTTTTGTTTATTAAACTCGTGTGCTTATATCTCCACAAGAAGAAAAAATGTGCTTAATAACAATATGTCCGGGTTCTATCTACTACTGGGAAAGGGCAGGTGGGGGGAAGCTTCACCCTCAAAAAACTCAGCTTCCTGCCCAAAACTTCAGATAATGATAGCAACACTCCCAAGTAGTGTCTACAGCAGTTTGCAGATCAGTTGTAATGAGTGTGGTTTAAGGAGGGTAAATGGGTGTGGCCAACCAAAAAATTTCCATGTGGAATTAGCTTCTCCCCAAACCAGATAGAACTCTGTATGTGTAACAAGCAGCCTGTCAGCATGTGGGTGTGGCTTCTTAATCGACCATATGACTTGCCTTTCTCCTGTGTTCTCTTTTATTAATATTATTGTGTGTGACTTACTGTTTTTGAACTTATATCGTTCATGTGTGTCACTGATGCCATTAATCTCATTCGATCTTTATCACCAGCTTGAGAAGCTATAATGAATGGAAATTAGATAGTACATACACGTATCTAGTTTATTGAGGTATAGCCTTAGGTATAAAAATACAATTATTACTGAATGTCTTACAGATAGCAGATGTTAATGATAGGTAGATATCTCTGACAGCGGAGTCCATTTTCCCTTTTGAATTTGCTAAAGATTCTTCCATACTATGACCTCCTAGAAGATCACATTCCATTGCTGATACCTGTTATTAAATATATATATATAGTCTCTTATCAACAGTATTATATATGTGTACATTTATTATAATTATTATTCACCTCTTGTCTTATTTGTTTAGCTGCACTGATAATATCTTCGACAAATGAAGTATATTTCTCTTTAGATTTCTCCTGACAAAATACTACTAACCAGTTTGTCTGTTGAGAAGCGAAAAAAAAAGCATTGAATTTATCTGTAAATGTATTTTTTAGGCCAGATGAATATCATACCTATAATACGATGATAAGTCACTCTCTGAACTAGTTGTTGAATGCTTCCACCTACTACCTTAGGAGTAGCTTTCGACCATGTTCCTCCAGGCTGAAAAAATTAAAATGTTAAAAAACAGGCTTGAAAAATACTGTTTCCAATTCCCTCACTGTAAAGGTTCTTGATTGTGTTTCTTCAAATATGACACTCTCAGCATCTGAGTCCTGTTATGTGAATATTATAAGATACATTAATTGTAGAATATGTATATATAAAATGACAGATTATTTAATTTTTCACACTCACAGATTGTAACTTGAGATTTCCAGATATTTTTCGCTTACTTCGACCTGGTGAACCAGAAGTCTATATGATGAAGAGAAGACATTATGGACTTGTGGATAAATAGATTGACATAATTTGAGGTGAGAAATTATGCAAGGATCAATCATTACCATGGATGTTGATGTACTAGTTTTATCACTGAATGTTTGTCCTGTCATTAGAGCAATAAATTCCTGTTCTAGTTTCTCTGCTTGCGTTAATGCTTTCTTATGTTTCCTCACTGCAGCTAATGCATCTGCAATCTGTAGAGTACACAATAGACACATCACTATATGTGATACAAAACTCTAACTTCGTAAACGTATATCATTTATAATAATTCTACAGCAGTTTGCAGAAAAGTTGTTATGAGTGTGGTTTAAGGAGGGGAAATGGGTGTGGCCAACCGAAAACATTTCATGCGAAATTAGCTTCCCCCAAAACCAAAACCCCATAGAACCCTGCACGGTATGTGTGTAACAAGCAGCCTGTCAGCATTGTGGGTGTGGCTTCTTAATCCAGCATATGTACTTCCCTTTCTCCTGTGTTCTCTTTTATTAATATTATTGTGTGTGACTTACTGTTTTTGAACTTATATCGTTCATGTGTGTCACTGATGCCATTAATCTCATTCGATCTTTATCGCCAGCTTGAGAAGCTACAATGAATGGAAATTAGATAGTAGATTCATATATCTAGTTTATTGATTACTGAATGTCTTACAGACAGCAGATGTTAATGATAGGTAGATATCTCTGACAGCGAAGTCCATTTTCCCTTTTGAATTTTCTAAAAATTCTTCCATGCTATGACCTCCTAGAAGATCACACTCCATTGCTGATACCTGTTATTAAATATTATAGTTCTCATGAACAGCACTGTGTGTATTTTCATTATATTATTCACTTCTTGTCTTATTTGTTTAGCTGCGCTGATAATATCTTCGACAAATGAAGTATATTTCTCTTTAGATTTCTCCTGACAAGATACTACTAACCAGTTTGTCTGTCGAGAAACAGCGAATAAAGACAGCATTGAATTCATCCATCTCAACATGATCATTAAATATCATTACCAGAATAGAATATGACATGCATTATCACTGACCTTCTGAGTGACGGTAAGGAATAGACCTTCAGCAACTTTAGCAATAGCCTGTAGGATACAATAATAGTTCATGAACTAGTTATAATATGTTAAGTATTCTTGTTATTGACCTTGTTCAATGTAAGATGTTGTCTTAATCTTTTCACGGCATCTCCCATGTACTATATGAATATAATTATATACACACATTTATAATTATACGTAAATAATCATATTATAGATCATCGTAATTAAATTTATAGTCATGTGTATATATCACAAGTTACCAATTCCCATATATACCTGTGTACTATTCTTTTCAAACAGATGAGGTGACAAAGGTTTTACAGGACTTTGAAATCCAGGAGTAGATCTCCCAAGAGATTCTGATCGAGAAGTTGTTGTAAATTCATCTTCAGTTGTATCATTGAGGGAAATCTTTCGACTAGTCATCTGTGACTTACTAAAGAGAATTATTACAATGAAGGATTATTTAAAAATAATAGTTGATACTGGAACAATGGTAGATTACCTGAGCCATGCTACTCAGCAAGATGATTATTCTAATCTCGATCCTCAGACTGGGCCTGGGTCTGTGTCCTATTGAACTATCATTTATCACGTACCTTCCCCCTTCATCATCAGCATCTTCTCCACTTTCGTCTCCGTAATAAAGAGGTAGATTACTTGGTGGAAGTGTGAACTGTCCAAAATTAACTCCATTCCCTTCCTTCTGTGCTAACTGTGCAGCATCCATTCCTGTAATACAGAATACAGTAGATGATCAGTAATTCTTTGCAATCAATCAATTGATCAAATCAATCTATCCTACATGTATCTACTTATCTATTCTACCATCTCCACTCTCTCTCCGATGTAACGGTATTCGTGATTTTCTCTCTTTACTTCGTCTCCTACCACTAGATGCTGTACTGGTAGTACCATATGATCTCTCAGTGGGTGTGTCTGAGGAACTTGATATCTGATCGGTAATATATGATGATGTGGGTCGATTACTACTAGAAACCTCTGTACCATTACTTTCCTTAGCTGAATGAAAAATGATTGTATGCATTGTATTGTGATATAGAATTTTATTTTTATTTATAAACAAGTTATAAGGTCAAAACTGCACCTCCAGTGGGCGTGGTAAACAACAGAATTTAAAAGTTGAAAACTCTACTCTCATAAGCTTAGTCTTGCACCTGGGCCAGACTCATACGTTGTATGGGATTAATGTGCGAGACTAACTCTACTAGACATGAAGACTTAAAATTTAGATAAGAGAGGAAAGAGTTGGGATCCCACAAAGATATTTTAACCCTATTTCTAGTTTGGAAGACCAGACTGTCTCCATTAACTAGTCCAAATATTGGGTAAAGTACAAAGAAATTTAAATATTCCAGTGGACATGTTCTTAGTCTTAGGGTCCTATTTACCAATGCACTTGTTCATACATATCATATAATTGTACACTATGAGTCACAAAGGTCATAAATAAATAAATATATGTCAAAACGTACCCTCTCTCAATGGATCATAAAAGATCTAACAATCCTAAATGTCCTCCTAGCATGTGATCATACACATGCGTGGTTTCATATTAATTAATAAGTAGGTGTTTGTTAGTTTAGTTTCATTGCAGTGTGTGTGTATATGTGTGTATGTGTTGTGTGTGTGTGTGTGTAGGTGTGTATATACGTGTTGGGTGGAACCCCTGTCCTGGTCATTCCACTAAGGTGAGCAGCGAGGGACCAACACCAAATAGTATAAAGTTCAGTCAAGTCACTGATCTCACAGACGATGACTCTCCTCTAAGGTTACCCACATCGAAAAGTGCTTTGTTCATACATGTTGGGTGGAACCCCTGTCCTGGTTTATACCACTGAGGTGAGCAGCGGGGAACCTGCTCCAACTAGTGTATGTAGATGTGTATTTTTATGTTGGGTGGAAGGGGCAAGCTAACTGAACACACAATTAAAAGCCCAGGGGTCCAACAGGGATATCCCTCGGGTCTGGATATTGTGATGGCTAACAGAGGGCGTTATTGTAGCCTTGTGTCAACACAACAGAGCCACCTGGCTGATTAGAACCAGTATGTGTTAGTGTGTATTTACGTGTTGGGTGGAAAGGGCAAGCTAGCTCAACCACTGAGGCAGGTAGTGCACAATTCCAACACCAACAGTCTAAAGTTTCTGTCCTGTCACAGAAACGAAGACGGTGATTCTCCTCTGAGCTTTAGTCAGACGACCCAGTATTTCACTCATGGTTCAGATCTTTCCTATATTTGGGACTTTATTGGTCAAAAGCATGCAGTGTCACAAACAGTATTTAACAACCTTAACTTTTAACATATTCACATATGCTTTGATACTTTGGTGTTATTGGACTCCTGACAGGGATAGTCTGGCCTTGGGAACCAGAAATGGGGGTTAAAGACATCTTTGGTGGGGCCCCAACCCTCCCCTCTCTATCCGTATCTGGAAATGCTCAGAGTCCTGTTTACCAATGCATCAGTAAATACATGTAATAATCACTTACTTTCAAAATCTTGAAGTTAAATAATGGCCCATTCTTATTGGATTACAACAGATCTAATTCCCTTGTAAATCATGTGCTTTTACACATGTGGTCTATTAATTAACCTTAGGTGGGCGTTTGTTAATTATTAATTAAAATTATTGCAAGGCCACTATATATACAGATGCTGTGTGTGTGTGTGTGTGTGTGTGTATGTGTTGTGTGTGTGTGTGTGTGTGAGTGAGTTTGTAGCTAACATGTGTTCACAACTTCACATATATTATATATGTGTATTTCTGTTGCTAAATTATTGTGTGTGCACTGTGTTATCTATACTTACAAGAACTGGAGACCCATCCACTGACCCAGGGTAACTCCAATATTTCCCATCCTTCAATGATGACCTTATGAAGGAGTGAGGCACATTGAGCCACCATTAGGAAATCTAGAGATGCTACAATGAGACTATGTCCTGCTAGTAACATGTCTGGAGCTGAAGCTAACAAGAGAAAATAAACGATAAATAAACTTTAAATAAAGTATTCCTATCATAATGGTAAATGGACAACTTGATAAAATATTACATCTTATGCACATTCACAAATGATGCAAGCACACATCAGAAATACCTGGTGGTGGACGTCGTGAAGTTGCAACTTGGATGATTTCTAGTGCTTCATTAGTACATTGTATTTGTAACATGTTACTAGCTAAAGCATCACATCCCTAGATCGAACCAGTCATGAAAGGAATTTGTAATAGGAGGTATCGCCTTCTGTACCTGCAAACAGATGATTGGTGGAATACTCACTATCAATTTGGACAGGTTCAGCTCTTCATGATTGTCTGGAAGATATCACTAGTGACACACACTTCGTGACTGCGTAATTGCAATGTTCGTTGCATACCAGATGACTCTATATATAGCTGGAGTCACTAGTCCTTACTCTCTTTATTTTTATCTGTCATAATGATAAAGAAGATTCTATAAATGACTAACATCTAGTCTTTTTGCTTGAACGTGGGTCCCTGTGATCAGTGCTGGCCTCCAGCAGAAGGCCCAGGAGCATTACTCTTGTTTTAAACATCAATATGCTCTGAAGGTCCAAAATTGAGTTTAGTGAATAGTTCATTAAATCATGTCGTTATTCACAATAGTAGATTGAGCTCATACATTATACTATACCAATATCATTATGTCATGTGACCACATACAAATAACAATTCAAAAGACACAATACATGTAATAACATAACATCACAATTCTTACCTACTTCTTTCAGCTTCTCAAGTACTTCACTGGATGACATAGTCTCATATTTATACTCAACATCATCTTCTATTCCACCATTAATATCAATACTCTCTGCCATCATTTCCTTTTTTGCTTTTTAGACCAACCACGTGACATTGGAGGTGTGTCTTTAAATAGGCGTGTTCTAGAATTCTATATAATTATATAGTGCAGAATTTTCTACTTCTTGTCTCATTAAGAGTCATTATGGCTGCTGTATTGGTATGATTCATTGTTCACTATTGCTTTGGTCCTGTTCCCATACTCTCAAAGGGGTTAGGGTATGAGGGTCCCTTATCTTGATAATTTATTACTGAATCCTCAAGTTGTAATTATATCGAATGCATTTCATTTATAATGTTAGTGATAAAATATGAATATTAGTGTTATATTCATAATAATTTTGCTATTATCTCTAAGTTTCGCATAGCCAGACGTTCAACAAGAATGGAACATCTGAGAAACTTATCATGTCTATAAAGTTGATGAAACGGAATTTAATTACAATATTATGCAGACCAATGACATTCGTTGTATCATGTGATGTCAATTTAATTTAATCATCATGGTATTTACTAAACATTTAAATTCTCGTTTTTGCTATCTTCCCAGTCTAACATGTTCAAAGTGGATGACAACATATACTACTATCTTCCTGTAACTAATGAAGATTATAACATGAAGAGAACACCATCTAAGAAAGTCATAGACATCAAATAATACTTCGTTAGCTCCAGGAAGACAGTAAAACAAATATTTGAAATTTTCGTAGTGTCCATTTAAATGTATGTCATGGAATGCAATGAATTTGATTGGTCTGGACGATGCTGTAATTAAATTTCAATCTGTCAAATTCATAGAAATAAGTTCCTCAGATATCCACTCAATGAATGTCTAGCTATGTGAGACTATGTATCTCTAGGCTCGTAATTTGTATAGCTCCATTTCTCATTATCCAACCTCTGTTGCTGGCGTTAGCAGAACCCATCGATGGTTGAGTGGAGGGCTACTGAATCCTGTTACAGAATTGAGTGATGAAGAGCAAATGATGAGGGATACTGGTGATTATATCTACGTCTTTACATACATCTATCTATCTATCTCTGTATCTATTCCTTATACAGTTTCAAGATTTGCTCGTGAGAAGATTCAGGCTCTAGTGAGAGAAATGGATGAGAAATCGGAGATGGATAAAGGGATTATAAAGGGATGTTTGAACAAGGGGTACGAGTGTATATATATGTGTACTACATATAGCATAACTGTATTTGTATATGGATATCTATATATCTATCTAGCTTATCTGTTTATCAATCTATCTATCTTTGTATCTTTTGACCTACTTATCTGTCCATAATCCATATGTCACCTGACATTCTTTCACATGTATTTCAGATGTGTCAATTCATATATCTATCTATTAGCCACTGAATTCATCTACTTGTAGTTATCTATCGTCTATTGATGTATCTGTCTATCTATCTATATATCGATCCTTTGATCAATTGATTAATCTTTGTATCTATCCATCTATCAATCTATCCATTCATCCATTGATTTTTCTACTTATCTATTCATCCTTTAATTCATCTATCTATCTATCTATTCATCTGCTTATTCATCTATCTATCCATCTATTCTATCTACTCAGCTAATGGGTATAGAGATAGATCCACAATATGGCGGTTCAGGATCTACATTCTTCTCATCAGTGATAGCTATTGAGGAATTAGCTAAAGTTGATGCATCAGTTAGCGTATGTTGTGATGTACAGAATACTTTAATTAATGCATACTTCAGAGAATATGCTAGTCAGGAAATGAAAGACAGGTATTTCCCAAGACTAGCTAAAGATTTGGTAAGATTTTGTATACGTATGTATGTACATGCATATGTACATACTTGTACATACATACGTATGTGTGTTTGTATGTTAGATATGTACATAAGTACAATGCATATTAAGGCTGGGACAGAGGTTGCAAAATACCTTTGGAGCTTTATCAGTAAATAACAAAGGTTCATACTAGTCTTATGTCGTTGATGTACCACTCTATAAAGCAAGTATCTATCCCATAATGTAGATCATCAGCAATGTGAGACTATTTACAAATGTTTGAAAGTTTTATTATCATTGGTGCTGTTTGATTGGTGCTTGTAAAAAGCTATTCTAGAGGTTTATAATGAGTACTGTTCTTTTTCCTGTCATAATTTCTTTGATGTAGTATTATTAGACTAAGAAAAGAGACAGAAGCATGAGAACAACAGTCTCATTTTCCTGGAAACTCCCAAATATTAGTTGTGCAGCATGTCAGGAAAGCATACAAAATAAATGAAAGCTGATATATTTGTCCCAGCCTTAATTAGTACATATGTTTTATATGCTTTCTTATTTCTCTTGTGTTGTGGCTAGGTTCATTCTGTATATTCTTTCTTGTCCTATAGCTAGGTTCATTCTGTATATCCTTTCTTGTCCTATAGCTAGGTTCATTCTGTATATTCTTTCTTGTCCTATAGCTAGGTTCATTCTGTATATCCTTTCTTGTCCTATAGCTAGGTTCATTCTGTATATTCTTTCTTGTCCTATAGCTAGGTTCATTCTGTATATCCTCTCTTGTCCTATAGCTAGGTTCATTCTGTATATCCTTTCTTGTCCTATAGCTAGGTTCATTCTGTATATCCTTTCTTGTCCTATAGCTAAGTTCATTCTGTATATCCTTTCTTGTCCTATAGCTAGGTTCATTCTGTATCTCCTTTCTTGTCCTATAGCTAAGTTCATTCTGTATATCCTTTCTTGTTCTATAGCTAAGTTCATTCTGTATATCCTTTCTTGTCCTATAGCTAGGTTCATTCTGTATATTCTTTCTTGTTCTATAGCTAAGTTCATTCTGTATATCCTTTCTTGTCCTATAGCTAGGTTCATTCTGTATATCCTTTCTTGTCCTATAGCTAGGTTCATTCTGTATATCCTCTCTTGTTCTATAGCTAAGTTCATTCTGTATATCCTTTCTTGTCCTATAGCTAGGTTCATTCTGTCTCTCATTATTGAATGGAGAGAAGATGTGGGTTACTAATGCTGAACATGCTGGAGTATATATAGTACATGCTAATTATGATTTCTCTAAGGTCAGCTTTCTACTGAGATGACCTACTTTTAGAATTTACTCAATGTTAG